>CABHPR010127567.1:0-77713 GCA_902168415.1 Peromyscus melanophrys
TTGAACTCACAGAGATCCAGAGGGATTTCTGTCTCTGGAATGCTAGGATTAAAGGCGTATGCTACCACTGCCTAACCTCATGTTTAACATTGTGGCTGTCCTGTTCTCTGACCCCAGATAAGTTTATTAGCATACACAATATTTTGGGGAACACAATACCACCACAGAATTCAGATCAATTCTTCTAACTTTCACCAATAATTCCTAAACCCTCTTTCATGGCTGAGGACCTGGAAAGATTGAGAGCAATTGTAAGAAGCTTAAAAAAGAGAGGAGCACTGGGTGGAGAGATTCCTCAATGGATAAGGGCACTCACTGCTCTTCCAAAGACCTGGGTTCAATTCTTCACATGGCAGATTTCAGTTCCTCTACTCTCTTCTGGCCTCCCTAACCACCAGGCACACATACGATGTACAGACATGTGTTCAGACAAGATACCCATGCACATAAAATAGAAATGTTTATCTAAAAGATAAAATAGAGCATCAATTTTTATTATCTCAGTCTTACCACCATCAATACTGCAGAAATGTATAAAGAAGCAATGGAATATCAAGAAAGATAGTGTTTAAACCACCATTCCCTCAAACACTTAGGACATAAAATATTGTTCTTAGTTCTTAGCTGGACCTGTGCTCTTCTCAGGAACTCATGGCTGCGCTTCCTAAGCACTAGTCACTGGCAGCTCTAAGGGTCACAATAACCCCATCTAATTTTTTACATAACTTAATGTTTACATAACTTAGTATTTACTCATTACCCACCTTTAGGGCCATAATTCAATGGTGTTCAGTACATTCCAAGTGTGTGTAACAATCCTATGTGTCCAGAATTTTTCATCGTCTGACACAACTTCTGTAGCCATGGAGTAGTAGCTTCCTTTCTCCCACCCTAACCTCAGAACTCCATTTTGATTTTTCTCTCTATTATTTTGTTTCATACAATGGATGTCACACAATATTTCTCCTTTTTGTTTTCAGCTTCTTTCATTTATCATGCTTTCAGGGTTGGTCCATCCTATAGCCTGTGCCAGGATATTATTCTGTTTTCATAAGACCATAATATTCTGTGTTGTGACACCCTGGTTACATTTTGGTAATACTTAAGAAACTAAACAGAGGGTAACCAGCCTGCTTTCTGAATGGATTTGAGGCCTGCTCCACATGAGGGAATTCCTGTATGGTACTGTAAATCCAAACAAAAGCCTATGGCTGAGGAAGTCACAGCTCATAGTGAGGAAGCCAATGCTGTCGTTTTATTAAATGGATATGCCTTCTCATAAAATTACTTGTTCTTCACCAACTGATGAATAATTTGACTATTATCTATAATACTTGTACCACATCCCCAACTTCCAAATAAATACACAAAGACTTCTTACTTATTAATGTCAGGCCTTAGCTTCGGCTTGTTTATAGCCAGCTTTTCTAACTTAAACTGTCCTGTTTCTCTTTAATTACATTTTGTGTCTGGGCTTTTTACTTTTTTCTTTATTCCATATATCTTTCTTTCCTTCTTACTCCTTAGCTGGCTATGTGGCTGGGTAGCTGGCCTCTGGCACCCTCCTCTCTTCGCCTTTTCTCGCTCCTTCTCTTGTCTTCTTCTCAAGCCTAGATGCTCTTCCTATTTATTCTTTCTGCCTGCCGGCCCTGCCTATCCTTTCTTCTGCCTAGCTATTGGCCATTCAGCTCTTTATTAGACCATCAAGTGTTTTAGGCAGTTAAAGTAACACAATTTTAGAGAGTTAAACAAATGCAACATAAAAGAATGCAACACAACTTTGCATTACTAAACAAATATTCCACAGCATAAACAAATGTAACACATCTTAAACTAGTGTTCCACAATAAATATTGCCATCAATTTTATGTTACACATATTTCTTTGGGCCCTGTTTGTAATTACTAGAGTATGTAAATAAGAGTATAGTTGCCATGAACTTTCTTTTTTTTTCCATCATGGCTTTTATTAATTATTTTTTAATTTATTTTATGTATATGAGTGCTCTATCTGCATGTACAACTTCATGCCAGAAGAAGGCATCAGATTCCAATATAGATAGCAATGAGCCACCATGTGATTGCTGGGAATTGAACTCAGGACCTCTGGAAGAGCAGCCAGTGCTCTTAACCTCTGAGCCATCTCTCCAGCCCATTTTTCCAGAATTCTTAAAGATTTTTTTTGGAGCTAGACATGATTTGGGGATGAAGTGTATAAGGTAAGCACATTTTCCTCATACACAAAGAGCTCCTTTTTTTATTAAGAAATTTTTTTTATTCATTTTACATACCAATCAAAGAAAGTAGGCCTCCCATGAGTAGGTACATTTAGTAGAGGCAGGTCCAAGCCCCTCCCCTTGCCTCAAGGCTATGCAAGGTGTCCTATCATAGGTAGTGGGCTCCAAAAGGCCTGCTCATGCACCAGGGATGAATTCTGATCCTACTGCCAGGGGGCCCCTTAAGCAGATCAAGCGACACAACTGTCTAGATAAGCAGAGGGCCTAGTCCAGTCCCATACAGGCTCCACAGCTGTTGATCTAAATTTCATGAGTTCCCACTAGTTTGGTTTTGTTGTCCCTGTAGTTTTCCCCATTATGATCTTCATGCCCTTGCTCATAAAATCTCTTTTCTCTCTCTTTGACTGGACTCCTGGAGCTCGGCCGGTGTTTGGCTGTGTATTTACTAAAAGGCACACACAAGAGAGTGAATGAGTTAAGACCTCAAGAGGAAAAACAATGGTGTCTATCATACTGATTAACAAAGAAATGAAACTCCAGATTTTTTTAAGTTACCATTCAGTAATTTCACAGGAAACTAGAGAATTGTAATGCGCTTTTTAAGGGCACTGATGGAGTGTGTTCAAGGTAATGAGTCTTTTTACTGTTTGACGATTTCTGTAATCAGATGTGCTGATTCATATAATTCCATTGTGAAGTGAGGTATAGCTGATGGGGAAAAACAGAAGGAACAGAAGTGGAAATAATGAAAGGACACAAAGTCATCGGGATTAAAACCAGAATCCTAGGGGAAGGACCTTGTTCTGTTAGCCTACATTCTCTGTGTTCAGTACAAACATGAACCATACTGCAGAGCTCTGGGTTTCATTCAACATGTTCAGACTGCTGAAATCTGCACTGCAAAGAGCACTAGCTTCCTGCTGACTCTACGGCAGAGGTGCTCAGCAGAACTCTGAGTGATGGCGGATAATTACATCTATGCTGTCCACACAAGACATGTATTCAATTCAAATATTGAAGCGCTAGTTTTATTTAATCCCATTTTATTTTAAATAACTTAAACTTCAAGTTCAATAGCCAAGGTGGCTAATTGCCTGTGGAATGGAAAGCTCTGGAGCAGGTCCCTCTGTGCCCATTTGTTATCATTTGTCGTGACTCCTTCAGTCTACTAAGGCAAAGTAGAGTCATATAATCAGAGATTGCTGTATAAAGCACACTACTGACTGTCTGGCTCTTTATTGGGTTTCCTTTGAAGGCATTAGGAAACTGAAAGGATTTTTTTTATAGGACATGAATGGAGTAATGATATCTAATTTGCAAAGTTATTATGGGTGTTTTCCATATATTTTATTAGAATCTTAATAATGAAGACTTGAGAGCTGAGGAGTTGGCTCAATGGATAAAGTTATTAATGTTTAACCCTGAGTATCTGAGTTTGAATCCCCAGCACCCATGTAAAAAGCCTGGTGAGATGACACATGTCTATAGTCCCTATAGGCGGTTGAGACAGGAGGGTCCCTGGGGCTCACAGGCCAGCTACTCTAACCAGATAGTACGATCTGTGTTCAGTGAAAAACCCTATTTCAAAAGTAAAGTGGAGACCAAAAGAGGAAGCAACATGAACATTGACTTCTGTCCTTTAAATCCACACATGCTAACACACCAGAGCATACACATAAACAAGTATATACATCTACCAGGTGGACATACAAATTTTAAAAAGACTTTACATAGCTAGTGTTTATTTTAGGGGTGTGTGTGTGTGTGTGTGTGTGTGTGTGTGTTCAAATAACTGGTGTTTATTTTAGGTGTGTGTGTGTGCATATTTATGTATCATAGACTTCTTGGCATGCTTTTTAAATATCCAAAATCATTTTATGAATATTGTCTCCAGTTCCATCAGCTTTATCATTTCTGGGTCTGCTTCTCTTGGCTGATTTTTGGTAGGGCTGTACTCTGTTTCTCTGCAAGCCTAGTAAGTCTTCACTGGATGTAAAGATGGTGATTTACCATGTTGCAATGCATCAGCTTTTGCAGAATTCTTTTAAGGAAGACTTCACTGTGTTCTGACACATCAATTGACATCTGTTTTATCCTTTGAAATGAATTTGAAAGCTTTGTAATTAGAGTTCTGGAATAGCACTTAAATAGGGTAAGTCAGCTCCACCAGTAAGACTTCCATACTGGGTCCCCCATATTCATAGTCCAGAGACTGAGAGAGAAACCATTGCCTGATTTGTCTGAGTTCTGAGAATTGTTTGAGTCAGGAAATTTTCTAGTTCTTCTAGTTCTTCCTATAGCTTCTTCCTGAAGCCTTGTGGCATTATGACCATCACACACCAGGGTCAAACTTTGGCAAAGATTAGAATGCTCATCTTTTCAAGTCTATGGAGCTTGCTCTTTCTCTCTCTCTCTCTACCTCCTTCCTATGCAGTACTTTGGTCTGCAAATTTAGTATAATGGCTTTCTTAACTCTTCGATTTCTGTTTCCTTAAATCTGGAAGAATTGAAGATTGTCCTACCATGAACTGGGACTGGAGAAAGTCACAGGCTGGAGGCTAAGCACAATCCTTAAGTGTCTTTTCTCTAGGGAGTCAATTACCTTAGCTGCCTGTTGTCTGTGTCCAAAAATATTTGTACACAGAATTCTGGAATCTTCAAGGAGAGATGGTTTAGAAACTTTGTGCTTTTACCTAGTGATCCTATTTAAAATCTCATCAGCAACTTTTTAGAAAGTTGTGCATTTTTATTTTGTGTGTATGAATTTTCCCTCCATGTATTTATGTATACCACATGTGTGCCTACTATACACAGAGGCTAGAAGAGAGCATCAAAAATGGAGTTACAGACAGTTGTGAGCTGCCATGTGGGTTCTGGGATCTGATCGATCCTCTGTAAGAACTATAAGTACTCTAAACCAGGGAGTCATCTCTCCAGCCCCTCATCAGCAAGTATCTATTTCCCAAGTGACTTACCTTAATCCTTTAACTTATCCTCATTTTCACAGTAGATGAGTTACGACTGGAGTCCTGTTCCTTAGTGAATCTACCTTCATACTTAACATTTGGCTCAGGAAGCAAGTGTAAAAAGTTCCGAAGGACAATAAAGTATGTCACAAACTTGCCAATTTGTCAAAATTTTATGGACTCTCCTCTTACGTCAGTTTATGTCATTAGGCATTGTAAGTACAATTCTGTAATACTGTTTTGAACTTTATCATATCTTAATAAAATGTTTTAGCATAATTAACATATTCTTGAGACAGAAAATTCGCTATTGTGTTTAGTCACCCTCATCACTCTCCTTGGCAATTTGTGCTCTATCACAGAAACAAATTCTATTTTCCTGATTGAAGTGCACTTAGTCGTTTCAAGCCTGTCCCCATGCAAGCCCAAATGTATGGAATGTCTTTGTGAGGCATGGAAAAGGGTGGATGCATTGGAAATTAACACCCCAACCAAGATGCTGTAGTAGGATCTTGGAGACCAGTGTGAGGGCACAGTAATAACAGCCTTTGTGTTATTGTAACAGTGGAGGAGGTTGGAACTGGGAGTAGAGGCAGAGGACAGACAGTGCAGTGGGCATAAGAAGTTAAGAACTGTAGTAAGTGACAGAAATCCATTTCAGTCTGGTTTAATTCACTTGAAACTGCCATGAGATGACTGTTGGCCCATTTGGGATGGTGTCTTATGTAGCCCAGGCTTACCTCAAATTTATTGTGTATCAAACCACACTGATGTTGAAGGCACAAGGCAGTTTGTGAACAATCTTACCATACCCAAACATGGAAATAAGTCCCTAGTACCTAAAACAAAACATTGATAATACTTAGTATTATATACCAAAGTTTAAATTATCATTGAGTCTACACATAAAAATAACTCACTCAAGAAATAATAACACACATAATAAAAAATACAAACATCTCCCATATAAGAATTTTGAATACATGCCCACATTTCATCCAAAAGAATGGAAAATATAACCTCCCAGTGATAAAGGATGAGTTGCATAAGCTGAGTTAAAAATATATATTTATTTGTATTGGTATGTTTGTGTATTTCCATTTGTGTGAGTACAGGAATGGGTCAAGACATTCATGTGGATATCAGAGGACAACTTTCAGGAATTGGTCCTCTACTTCTGTGGATTAAATTCTGAGGATTAAACAGAAGTCCCAGATACACAAGGCTCGATTTTTACTGACTGAGCCATCTCACCTCCTTTTAAAGGAGATAGACTTGAAGAGGATAATGAGTAAAAAGAATAACTTTACAAAAATAAAAAATAAAAATAGTGCAAATCTGGCAGGCTCCAGAGGAGAAACACTGCTCCAGAATTCACCAACTAACTACTTGGTGTTTCTAGGCCTGGTAGGCTCTGGAGAACAAACACAGCACCACCCCAGGCCATGGTGATATCTGAGCCTGGGCTGCAGTCAAGGGCCATGACTTGGTCCATGGCCCTGATACAGCTCTGGGGATCTGTGTTGATGTCCATGGCTCCTATTACCACTGAGGTCCCTGTGGATGCTGGAGTCTGGGTCACTACCTGTGACTTTGTTGATGTCTAAGGGATGTGCCTCGATAGGGGCCATGTGGGTCCAGAATTCCTACACCGCCAACCAGGACCATGGTGACATCTGGCCCAGACTGCTACCCGGGGCCATATCTGGGTCCGTGTCCCTGCTGCAGCTGGGCTCTGAGTTGACATTCATGGATCCTGTTGCCACCAAGAGCTGTGCAGAGGCATGCCATGTGGGCAGACACCTGAGGGAGGCCATGTTGGTTTTAGATGGTCAAGCTCACACCGGAGCCATACAGACCTGGGTGGCCCATACTGCTACCAAGGACCACTGGGTTGTCCAGTCCCAAACTGCAGCCTAAGGCCTCGTCCAAGTCTGAGGCCCTACCACAGCCAGGGTATGTGTTGGTGTTACCTGCGAACAAGTTGGCATTTGGAGGCTACACCACCACTGGGCAATCTGCAACGCCAACTAGGGCTGTGATGACATCTGGCCTAGACTGTTATCAAGGACCATGTCTGGGTCCGTGGTCTTACTGCAGCCTAAGTCTGTGCTGATGTCCGTGGCCTATGTTGCCACCAAAGGACAGTGGAGGTCTGGGCCTCCACCTGTGGTTTTCTTGGTACCTGAGGGCTGTGCTGCTGCCAGGCTCATACAGACCTGAGTGACATGCACTGCTACCCGGGCCTAGGATGTTGTATGGGCCTGAGCTGTGGCCAGGGCCATGTCTGAGTCCATGAGACAGGACCTGTACTGATGTCCAAGGCTCCTGTTGCCATCTAAGATCATGCAGATGCCCAGGATCTGGGACCAACTTGGGGCCATGTGGGGATTCGAGGGCCATGCTGACATTGAGTTCTTGCTGATCTAAGTGACCTGCACTGCCAGTCTGGGCCATGTGTGACATTTGGGCCCAGGATGCTGCCAAGGACCATGTCCAAACACAGCAGGGGTAATAATGTCCAAGGCCTGTAGCACCACTAAGAGCCACACAGACATTAGGGGCCTGGGCCAGGTTAGTGTCTGAGGGTTGAGCCTCTACTGAGGCCATGCAGATCTAAATAGCCTGTGCTGCCATCCAGGGCCATTATGTCATCTGGGCCTTGGCTGCTGTCAGCGGCCATGTCTGTTAGTGACCCTGCCACAGCCATGGTCTGTGTTGATGTCTGTGGCTCCTGTAACCACCAAAAGCAGTGAGGACAGGGCTGATTAGTGTTGGCCCCACCCCTCATTGGCTGCAGCACTAGGGTGTAGCATGAATCTTAAAAGTTCTTATTAATAAAATCAAACCTGAGGCCAAGTATTTGGGTGAACTGGAAGATCAGAGAGACAGAACAAGCCATAGCTAACCTCACCTGGCCAACTTCTCAGCTGATCTTGTTTCCTCAGACTGGAAGCCTCTGTGTCCTCATATCCAAATGGCTCTCAGCTGAACTGTGCTTCTTGAAAGCCTGAATGCTTAACCAGCCAAATGCTTAACCAGCCAAGTGCCTAACCAGCCAAATGCCTAACCAGCCAAATGCTTCTAGTTTCTGGTCCTCACGCCTTATATACCTTTCTGCTTTCTACTACTATTCCCTGGGATTAAAGGCTCGCTTTCTGGGATTAAAGGCGTGTGTCACCATGCCTGGCCATTTCCAATGTGGCCTTGAACTCACAGAGATCCAGAGGGATTTCTGTCTCTGGAATGCTAGGATTAAAGGCGTGTGCTACCACTGCCTATCCTCATGTTTAATATTGTGGCTGTCCTGTTCTCTGACCTCAGATAAGTTTATTAGCATACACAATATTTTTGGGGAACACAATACCACCACACTAGGGAGAACTGGCCTTACCCCTCACCAACTGCAGCACTCAGGAGAGTGGGCCCTGCACCTGGCAGTGGGGCAGCAAAGTAGAGCTGTTGACCTGGGTGCAAATGATCCAGGGCCAGGAATGTGCTTGGGAGATCTGGGCCCACCCTTCATCTGCCATGTGCCCTCCTTTCCCCCTTGCTACCTGTGCCTGGGTGGGTGGAAGAGCTAGCCCTGAGGTAATGAGAAAGGGGAAATTGGCACTGCCCCATAATAGCAGCAGCACTCAGGAGAGCAGGCCCTGCACCTCGCCTGGGCAGCACAATAGAGTTGACCCTCTTGGCAAGGGCACAAGTGAGCTGGAACAGAGGGCATGAGAGCTGCAGGACTGATCCTGCTCCCCTTATCTGCCAAGCGGTGGGATGGGTAAGGGGAAAAAAGCCCTCCCTCCTCTTGCCCCTTGCCATCTGCAGTAGGTGAGAGAGCTGGCCCTGGGGCCACAAGAGTGGCAGAGCTGGCTCTGCCCCTTACCAGCTACAGCAAATGAGAGAGTTGGCATGGCACCTCACCTGGGGAGCACACTAGAGCTGACTCTGTTGGCAGGGTGCAGATGAGCCAGGCCTGTGGGCATGAGAGCAGAAGAGCTACTGCCCCTTCCCTCATATGCCATGGGGTGGCAAAGGTAAGGGAAATATGCCCCTCTGACACCTGCTACAGACAAGAGAGCCAGGCTCAGGGGCATGAGAATGGAAGAGCTGGTCCTGCCCCTCACCAACTGCAGTAATTGGGAGAGCAGGTCCGACAACTCACCTGGGCAAAACAGAACTGGCCCTGGTGGTGTTAGCGTAGGTGAGCTGGACCCAAGGGTATGAGAGCAAGAGAACTGGCTCCTTTTCTTTGCTCTCTGCTACATTGGGTAAGCTAGCTGGGGCAGTGTGGGAGAGCTCACCTGAGTGGTGATGACGAGGAAAATCTGGTGGGCTGACCAACCCAGCTAACCCCCAGGCCCAGAACCAGAATTGAGGTAGTCCACCCCAACATTCACCTCATCTATGAACTGCTAGAGCATTTGAAGTGGCAAGACCTGTAGATCCAAAGCTACAGATCTCATGATACAAGGCAACAACAGGATATCCAAGAGCAGTCCAAGGGAAGGCCCATTATCCATAGTGTTACAGAAGCCCAAGGCCTTGAACCAGACCAATGACTCATTGCAATGAAAACTTGCAAGTTAAGATGTATGGACTAAAATGTATACTGTGTTACTCACTGGGCCATAGTACAGCTTCCATGCTGAGATTTTTGTTTTTGTTTTTGTTTGTTGTTATTGTTTTGTTTTGGGGGGTTTTGTTTTTTGTTTGTTCATTTGGGGTTTTTTTGTTTTACTTTTATATTTTGTTTTGGGAGGAGGTTGCAAGGGCAGAGGATGGAAGTGAAAAGATGGGGAGGTGAGTGGGATTGGGATACATGATGTAAAATCAATAAAGAATCAATAAAAAGTTTTAAAAAATTCTATTTCATTTGCTCATTTTGCATTTGGAAGTGTAATATACACATGCTTGTTAAGAGTTTAATTGTTCTATCACTCTAACCCCCTAAAAGAAAGAGAAAAAAAGAAAAGAAAAAATAATGAAGATAGTCCGAGGCCTCAGTATCAGCCCCTTAGTAGGTGGTTTTCTAAGGAGAAAGGGTTCTTGTAGACATAACTGGTTAAAATAAGACCCCAGTCTGATGTGACGTCCCTATAAGGATAACTCCATGTGAAGAAAGAGACACTCAGTGGGGCACCCTGTGAACCTGGGAGAAGTGAGGAAAAGTGCTCACTCAGTGTTTCCAGGAAGGATGCTAACCTGAGTATCTTAGTCCACTTTCTATTGCTAATAAAATACTGCCACAGAAGAGATACATTATAAAGAAAAAGTTTGTCTGGTTCACAGTTCTTATCCAAGGACAAAAGGCTACCACTACTGGTGATGACTTTCTTGGTGTAGAGTACTGAGGTAGTGCAGAACATCACACAGAGAGGTGGAAACTGTACCTGACTCAGCCAAACTGGCTTTTATTGAAGACCCAGTTCTCACACACACCATTATCCCATAACCCATTCAGCATATATATGAATAAACCCATTCATGAGACCAGAGCTCAGATCAATTCGTAACAGACCCCAGTTTTAAACTTCCTAATATTGCATAATGAGGATTAAATTTCAGCCTGTGTTTTAGAGAAGGCAGACCACATTCAAACCATAGCAGTGGGGGAAGACAGGATCTGAAGGAGACAGTCAGATTCTACACTTTTGTTTTAAGCTGGTCTCAAGTTCACTTAAGCAACTCAGTGAAGTGGGGCAGGTAGACACTTACCAGCACTTATGAGGAAAGGGCTGTTTGCTACAGGGCCCTTTTCTTATGATGTCTCATTTAATCTTTATGCAACACTGTCAGACAGCTTTCATTATCCATTGAAGAGGCAAAGGGGATATCCAGGACACTATTTATAACTACTCTAGGGCCACAGAGTTCCAAAGTAACTCAGCTGAAGTTCAAAACAAATTTTCTGTTCTTTATAGGAAAGGTGTTAGTTCTACCTTTAAAATAAAAATACCAAGATGAATAAAATGAATAGGGTTTTTTGCCTCTTTCTGATGTCAAATACAATTGTAGATAAAGGTTTTTAATATTTACCATTTTTCTTTATTTTTGTCAGCATGTAAGTAATAGGTTTCATTACAGTAATTCCGTACAAACCTGTCATTATAACTTTTTCTATTTACACCACCCTAACTCTTTTCCCCCCATCTTTTGGTGACGTTCCTCTCCTCCAATAGTCCTGCCTTCTGCTCTAATGTCCCATATATGTGACATTATACTGCTGCCCCTAGCTTATAATCTTTCCATCTCCTTTCATGGTACCCTTTCTAATTCCATGATACACATATGTACAAACACATTCAAATCTAGATTTTTCATGTGATAGAAAATATGTAATATTTTTCTTTCTGAGTCTGATTCATTTCACTTAAATATGATGATCTCTAATTCCATGCATTTTCCTGCAAATATCCTGATTTCAATTTTTTGTGGCTGAATAAAACTGCATTGTGTATATGTAGTACATTTTATCTGATGATGGACAACTAGGCTTGATCTACTTCTTTTCTATTGTTAACAATAAATAAGATGTACAAGTATCTCCTCAATATATTTATTTAAAATCTTACAGAAATGTGCCCAGGAGTGATAAGGCTGGATCATATAGAAGTTCTGTTGTTAGTTGTTTTTTTTTTTTTTATTTGTGAAACCTCCATATAAATTTCCATAATGACTATACCAATACACATCTACACCGACAGTGTGTAAGGGCTCTTCTTTCTCCGTATTCTTGCCTTCACTTGTCATTTGTTTGATTATAGCCATTTGATTGCTATAAATGGAGTCTCAAAGCAACTTTAATTTGGGTATTTCCATTATGGGTAAGGCTGTTGAAGATTTTTCAAACATTTATTTGTATTTCTTCTTTGAAAAGGTGTCTTATTTCACTAGTCCATTTGCTAATTGGATGATTTCTTTTTATGTTTAATTTTTGAAGTTCTTTGTATGTCTTAGATACTATTTGCCCATCGGATGTATAGTTAGCAAAGATTTGGCTCCATTCTCTAGGTAATCTCTTCACTCTGGAAATTGTTTGCTTTGTGGTGTGAAATTTTTTCATCTTCATATTCTCTCATTTGTCATTTTTGTGTGTGTGATTTCCAATGGTATTAGCATACTTTTCAGACAGTTCTTCTCTATGCTAATATTTTGAAGTGTTTTATCTGTGTTTCCTGAAACTGTTTCAAAGCTAAGGTTTTATCCCCACTTTGAAGGGATGTGCAGCATAAGGGAGATGAATCTAGTCTCATTCTTCTGCGTTTGAAAGGAATCTGATAGTTGTTCAGTCCATCAGGCTAGATGTCTCAGTTGGTCTTCATTGGAATCCTGAAGAAGTAGGCTTTAATATCAGTGAAGGAATGCCTCAACACCAGGATATATGAACCTGCCAGTGAAACTGAAGCAAAAATCAAAAACTCCCTGTACATTTATGTGAGCTTCCACCAGAAGGTATGGCCCAGATTTAGGATAGGTCTTCCCACCTTAAATGATCCAGTCAAGAAAAATCCCATAAGTGTTTCCTGCTGCTTGGGTGTCAGTTGATTACAAATATGGTCAAGTTGATAACCAAGATTATCCACCACAAGTCCACCATTTCTCAACTTCACAATAATATTACATATCCTTATGTCATGCTTAATTCCCAAATGTAAATAATAACAAGGTCCCGAGTGATAGGACTAAGGGTGTGTAGCACCACTATCTGGCCTCTATGTCTAATCTAGTGGCTGGCTCTGTCCTCTGATCCCCAGATAAGCTTATTAGTGTATACAATACATCACCACATATGAAAAAACACATTACTGACAAAATATGACAGAAAGATCAACATCAATTATAACCTTCATTTCTGCAACTGATCATGTGGCCTTAGCTGGTATTGGCCACAACTTCTCATGGTGGCCTACATAAAAATATATGGAAGAAAGAAGCTTTTTCTCTTTGCCTGCTTGCCCTCACTTTCACTGACAATTTCATCTATCCTGTGGCTAAGGCAGTCCTTTACTGGTATTATAACCAGCATGTTCAGGATTTCAATACAAACTAAAGACCAGCCAAGGCATCCAGCCTCATTGGCCAAACAACTATCAGATTTTTGGCATTTATGTTAAGAGACAGCTGTTGTTGGAGTAGCCAGACCACAGCCTGAACTTACTCTAAAAGATCCCACTTTAATATACATATACATATATATGTATATATACTCATATACTCATTCTATTTAGGTCTGTTCCTCTGAGGAACCCTGACTAATACTGATTGAAGTAGCGGCAGTGAGTGGTTCTAGAACAAGCCAATAAGCAGCACTCCTCCATAGATCTGCATCAGCTTCTGCCTCCAGGTTCCTGGCCTGCTTGAGTTCCTGCCCCACTTTCTTAGATGCTGAACTGTAATATAAAAGTAGAAGAAAGATAAACCTTTTCCTCCTGAAGTTGCTTTTAGTCACAGTGTTACAGTACAGTGATAGAAACCCTAACTAAGACACCAGATGTGATGATACAGAATTACTCTTTTTTTTTTTTCTACAAGATTTCAGGAAAATGCATAGAATTGGAAATTATTTTACTGAGGTAACCTCAATTCAGAAAAATGAATACTACATATTCTCTCTTATATATAGATCATAGTTCCTAATTTTTATATATGTGTCTACATGTGGGAGTGAATTTGGATAGAAGCCAGGAAACTAGAAAGAAGCTTATTTAAGGTGGTCTATGTGTCCAGAGGTCTCAATATACTGGAGGTTTTTGCAACGTCTTGTTTGGCTTTCATCTACCACTGTGGAAGCCCTAGACAGCAGTGACCTCTGCCCCACTTCCCATCACCATGTTCAGTACTGGGAGTGAGGTCTGTTCCTTCCCAAACCCTCTGTGATTAGAGGATGACTTCTTCAGAACTGTCTTCAATGACTGCTTTATATCTGTGCATAGCAGTGCTAAGGAGACCAATTCTACTAACGTCTTTGACAGCCAAATTGACTTTCTGAAGGAGTTTTCTCTCCCAGGACTTATTAATTAAGGTATCAAAGTACTGTACCAGAGTTGATTAAATATAACAACTTTGAGTTGCCTCAAGCAAATAACATTGGAATTCCGTGTCTAAATTTCTATGCTCTTAGTATGATTTATGAATTTCTCCAAGAGATAAAGCCTGACTTGTTAGCTGTAGCCACATGTCCTCAGTTCCACAGACCTGAACTGAATGAGTGATGCCTCCAGGCAAAGTTTCTAATTTTATAGAAAAGTTAATGGGGAGGCTAGAAAATATTTGCTCTCACAAATATATTAGCAATTTGTTTAGTAAGGCTAGAACCAGAAATATACTTATCAACTTACTTGAAATTATTACTTATTTTAAATTATTCTATCTGTTTTTGAGAGTCTTCAGCTCATGATAAAAGTAGCCTATCCCCACCAGAGCATGAATCCCCCATGGGATCTGTGACTGCCACAGATTAACTGTTCACAGTCTCTACCTATACTTTTTAAACAAACATCTAAGGTTAGTATGAAGATACCAAGAGAAAGTACCTTCATGTATTTAGGCGCCAAATAGCAAAACAAAGAAGCAGAAGAAAGAATTCCACAGTTTCAACCCAGGGATAGGGAGTCTTTACATATCTGTGGGAGTGGATGGAATCAGTGTGAGGTCCTTCCCTGATGGCTTCTGGAGAGGAAGAGAAAGAGAAGAAATTTAACCATCATTCAATTTTTAGGTTAAAACAATAGTGAGTCTGTTTCTCTTTCCAGATTTCAGAATGTATAGTGTGCAGGCTACTTTTTATATCAACTTGATACAAACTAGGGCCATCTTGGAATAAGAAGTCTTAATTGAAAACATGCTCTTACCAAAATCGGCCTGAAAGCAAACCTATGTGTGGAGGCCCACAAAGGTTTCCTAGTGAGATCTGCATTAGAGAATTGCTTGACCATGTGCATGGTTACTAGGCGACTGGAAGGGTCTACACTTGACTGAGCTACAGTAAGGCCTTTGCTCTACCCCTTGGCATTCCTATAAATAGCCCTTTAGCAGAGACAGAAGAGGCCAGGAGATAAGGATCCAGGTCCTTCCAATGATGTCCTGTGTTTCTGTTTCTCTTCCATCTATTCTTCTATCTAAATATTTCTCACTTCACCCTCCTTAAGAGTAGGCTAGGGGGAAAAAGTGGGAGTGGGTCTCCCACACCTATGATGCATTTTCTTAATTAGTAATTGATATAGAAGGGCCCAGCCCATGGTGGGTAGTGCTACTCCTAGGCAGGTGGTCCTGAGGTATATAAGAAAGCAGACTGAGCAAGCATAAAGGAGCAAACCTGTAAGGAATATTCCTGTGCGGCTTCTGCTTCAGTCTTGATGTCACATTCTTACCTGGTGTTCCTGCTCTGAAGGAAGCTTCAGTGGTAGATTTTAATGTGGAACTATAAGTGAAACAAACCATTTTTCTCCCCAATTTTCTATGGGCATGATGTTTTATCACATCAATAGAAACCATAACTAAGACATAAGTTGGTACCAGGTAATGGGGTGTTGTTGTAATAGGCCTGACCATGTTGTTTGAGGGAGGATTGTGGATAGACTTTGGAACTTTGGGATATATGAGACAAGGAGTATTAATGAGCTTCTGCAAATTCTTGGAAGATAATTCTGTGAGCAGATCAGATATTGAAGGTCTCGGCTTCTGAAGTTTCAAAGAAAAGTTTGAGAATCCCTCAAAGGCTCTACAGCGTTGTTTGTGTGGTTTCTTTGTGTTAAGAATCTATGATGTCTGGTTGGCTGGAGTTGAAGAATTCATTGAAAAAAAATCTTCTGAGAAATATTCCTCAAGGTTAGCAAACAGAAGCTGTGATCCAAGGGAGACAAGGCTGTACCTTGTGCTGGCAGCCAAACTTGTCCATCTAGTCTATTAGGTAGTACTGCTCTTGAAAGCATGAAGGAATATTGGCACGAAGAGAAGCTGCTAGGAAAAGCCACTGGTGAAGGTGCAGCTTCAGTTAAAGCAGAAGCCCCAGGATTGAAAGGGTCATAAAAAAAAAGTTGAAGCTTAGAACCATGTGTTAAGAGTCAGAGTCCCCAAAAATATACCAGGAGATACTACTTGCAACAGGGGACCCCAGCATTTTGGAGATGCCAGTATCATATAGTGAACACCAAGGACAAAAACAGCTGTGGAGTAGGGCTGTCCTGAGCCTTCCTGACAATCTCATGAGTGCTGTGGATGGAAATGACAGAGCAGTGAGAGTACCCAAGCCTTCTGAAGCCCAGAGGCTGGTGAGGGAGTCCCAGATGTCCAACACTGAGCTTTTTTCAGTGCTGAAATTGGGGTTTGTTTTGATTCGTTTGTGACTCTGTTTTGTTCTGTCCTCTCAGACTACAAAAGCATTTAACTCATTTATTTTTGTAGGAATCACAGGTATGAGACCTTTGATATTTTAGAGATATTTCGAGATTTGGAGAAATTATAGATGTTTTCTACTCTGCTTGCTAGTAGCATTTTGCAAATTCAATGTCATGGACTTTGGAAGGAATTTATTTATATAATTACTTATTTAAATTGTGTACTATTGGGCTTATAAAAGTGGGAGGTTGATGTATTTGTAGCTAGTGCTGGGATTTTCTCATTCCTTTTTGCTTTCATTTTCATTTGGTAATACAAAAAGGCCAACAAGAAATATGTTAGACATCATAACTTCATTTCTAGCATCTGAATAATTTTAAAGTTCATATTTCTTTGTTTCTATACTGAATTCTGAACAATATTTTCAAAAGTATCTTCCAATATCATAGTACTTTTTTTAAATTTTAATTAATTTCTTTGAAAATTTTATATAATGCGTTTTGATCATAGTCACCCCTCCTACTTCAACATCTTCAAAATCCACAATCCACGTCCACTTCCTATAACTCTAACTTCATGTTCTCTCTCTTTTATTAAAAAAAGAAAAACAAAAGGAATAAAACTCATCAAGTCCAATTTGGTTATGGAGCCTGCTCTAGAGCATGGTTAACCTACAAGGAGTAACACCCTTAAAGAAAACTAATTCTTCCTCTCCATCTGCTCTCCAATGTGCATAGTTCCTCAGCGAGGGTTAAGACTTCATGCTGACTTCCCTTCCTCCATTCTGGAATTTGTCTGGCTTGAGCTTACACAGGAATTTTGGGGCTGTCTCAACTGCTGTGAGTTTATATGTAGAACTGCCTAGTTGTGTCTGGGAAACAGCATTTTCTTTTAGTCTTCTACCACCTTTGGCTCATAGAATATTTCTGCCCCCACTTCCTCAAAGATCGCGGAGCCTAGCAGGAGGGGTGTGACGTAGATGACACATTTAGGGCTGAGCAGTCCACGGTCTCTTATTCTCTGCACTTCTGTCGGTTGTGGATCTCTGCCTTAATCACCATCTACTGAAAGAAAAACTTCTCTGACGAGAGATGATAGATGAACCAACCTACAGATATAGAAAAAAGTCAAGGGGAGACATGTTCTTGTGTGTGTTTAGCAGTATAACATAAGTAGGTTCTAACATAGGGCTATGACCTATCTAGCCTAAGGTTCTTGCCATATATAAGTTTCATCTTGTGAAGTTGGCCTTAAATCCAATCATAACCCTATAGTACTCATACCAATTAGGCATGTCTTTCCAGGTCTGTCATGATTGTATCTCACAGAGTTCTCCTCTCATTTGAGTGAGATTGGTGGTTACTATTATTATCTGGTAGCATGTTTAGTAACTTCCAGCACTATGAAAACTAGTCACTAGGGATGAAGCTTCCAAGTCAATATGTGTTCCATGTTTTATGACTCAAGTATGTGGTATGTTCAGCTATAGGATCTTACCATCAAATTGTAGGAATTAAAAATAACAATGACAATAGCTTATAATGTTTGGGGGTCTATGGGACCCCACTGGACAACAACTAAGAAAGAGATAATCCATTAACAGTACTGTCAATTTCATTTGCTAGTATTTGGCATCTAGTTCAGACATTGTCCCTTAGGGGAAGTCCATTTAACCAAGTGTGTGTGTGTGTGTGTGTGTGTGTCTGTGTGTGTGTCTGTGTGTGTGTGTGTCTGTGTGTTTCAAATGATTTTAGTGTTAGTTGTCACTCTCAGAATTCCCTCCTCCACCCCATCCTCCAATCCCTATCTCATGTAATCCTTTCTGTTCCATTATTCCTTCTTTCTTATTCATGTCATTGTATTTTATACCCCTCCCTTGAAAGATCTCCCACTCATCCATGCATGATTACTAATTTCCTGATCTCTATTTGTATTCCAAATGAAACACACAGATCTAAAGACTCAAAGCTAACATTCATGTATGAGAGAAAATATGTGATGTTGTCTTTCTGAGTCAGGGTTACCTCATTCCAGATGCTTATTTCCAGTTTCATCCATTTACATGCAAATTTCATAATTTCATGTTTCTTAATGGCTAGATAATATTCATTCATTAAATTATCAGTTGATGGACATCTGGGCTGTTTCCTTTCCCTGCTTATTGTGAATAGAGCAACAGTGAGCATGAATACGTAGGTATCTCTGTAATAAAATATAGAATCCTTTAGGTGCATGCCCAGCTGTATTATGTGGTAGATCTACTTCTAGCTTTCTCAGAAACATCCATAGTAATTGTATCAGATTGCAATCCCACCAGTAGAGAATAACTATTCCTCTTTCCCCACATCCGTGACAGCATTTGTTGTCATTGTTTTTTATCTTAGCCATTCTGTCTAGAGTAAGATAAAATCTCAAAATAGTTTTAATTTGCAGTAAGTATTGAATATTGAACATTTATTTAAATGCTTCACAGTCATTTGTAGTTCATCTTTTGAAAAACCTCTGCTTAATTCTATGCCCTGTTTTTTAATGTGGTTATTTGTTTCTTCATCTTTGGTGTTTTCAGTTCTTTGTGTATTCTCGATACCTACCTTCTGTCTAATACAATGATTTTTCCCCATTCTATAGACTGCCTCTTCACTCACATGATGATGTCATTTGCTGTAAATAGTTGTTTAGTTTCATGCGATCCCTTTTGTCAATTACTACTGTAAAGAACTGATCAGAAAATCTTTTCCTTGCCTCTAAGCTCAAACATCTTCCAGATTTTCTTCTCTATCAGGTTCAGAGTATCAAGTTGTCATAATTAGGGTTTCTATTGCTGTGATTAAACATCATGAACAAAAGCCACTTGAGGAAGAAAGGGCTTATTTTGCTTATACTTTCCCTCCACAGTCCATTATTGAAGGAAATCAGGGCAGGAGCTCAAGGCAGAAACCTGGAAGCAGAAAATGAACCAGGGGCCATGAGGAGTTCTGCTTTCTCATGGCTTGTTCACCTCGCTTCCTTATACACCTCAGAACCATCTGCCATGGACGGGAACTACCCACAGTGAACTGAGCCCTCTGGCATCAATCATTAATCAAGAAAAGGCCCTATGTGCTTGCCCACAGGCCAATTTGGATGGGGCATTGTAGCAGGAATCTTAAAAGTTCTTATTAATAAAATCAAACCTGAGCCAAGTATTGGGGTGAAGCTGGAAGATCAGAGAGACAGAACAAGCCACAGCTAACCTCACCTTGCCAATTCCTCAGCTGGTGTTGTTTCCTCAGACTGGAAGCCTCTGTGTCCTCATATCCGAATGGCTCTCAGCTGAACTGTGCTGCTAGAAGCCTGAAAGCTTAACCAGCCAAATGCTTCTCCAGGCCAAATGCCTCTAGTTTCTGGTCCTCATGCCTTATATACCTTTCTGCTTTCTACCACCACTCCCTGGGATTAAGGGCTTGCTTTCTGGGATTAAAGGAGTGTGTCACCATGCTTGGCTGTTTCCAATGTGGCCTTGAACTCACAGAGATCCAGAGGGATTTCTGTCTCTGGAATGCTAGGATTAAAGGCATGTGCTACCACTGCCTATCCTCATGTTTAATATTGTGGCTGTCCTGTTCTCTGACCCCAGATAAGTTTATTAGCATACACAATATTTTGGGGAACACAATACCACCACAGGGCATTTTCTCAACTGAAGTTCATCTTTGCAAATAACTCTAGCTTATGTCAAGTTGACAAAACAAAACATAAAAAATAAAAAGCAAAATCTAACTAGGACACAAGTCTTTTGTCCCAGAATCATTTGGAAAACTGAGTTTCAGCTTCATTCTTCATACATGTAGCTACCCAGTTTGATCATCACCATTTTCAAGGATACTTTGTGGGTTTATTATATGTGGCTCCTCAGTCCTATTCTTCTGAACAATGTGACTGTTTTTATTCTAGTACCACGCTGTTTTTATTCCTAGAGTTTGCCAGTATAACTTGAAATCTGGGATGGTGAGGCCTCCTGAAGTAGGTTTTCATTCTTCCTTTTATTTTTTCTTTGTTGCTGTTATTGTTGTTTGTTGTTGTTCAAACTTGTTTAGGCTATCCTTTTTTATGTTTCTAAATGAAGTTTAAGATTATTTTTTCAATTATTGTGAAGAATTGTGTTGGAATTTTGATAAGGATTACATTGAATCTTTACATTGATTACTTTTTAGATGATGGCCATTTTCACAATATTAATCTTGTTAATTGATAAACAATGGAGATCTGGTATCTTTAATTACTTTCTGCAATGTCTTCAAGTTTTTATTGTATGATTTTTTTACTGCTCTAGTTAGATTTATTCCAATATATTTTTAGACTATTCTGAAGAGGACTGCTTTCCCATTTTCTTTCTTGGTATGTTATTAATTTGTATATCAGATGCCTACTGATTTTTTTAATCCTGATACTTTGTTAAATGTGTTTTTTGGATGCAAGAGTTTGGGGTATTTTATGTATAGAATCATGCCATCTGAAAAGAAGGTGTTATTTGCTTTTCTGTTGCTGTGATGAAATTGTGTGTATTTGTAGTTGTGTGTAATAGGCAGCTTGTAGAAGGAAGGGGTTTAGGCTGATAGTTCCAAAGGAATAAGAGTCCATCACAGTGGAGAGGGATGGCAGCAGCTAGGTATGGTGACCAGAGCAGAAATCTGAGAGATGACTTTGTCAACCACAAACGTGAAGCAGAAGGCAAAGTGAAAATAGAGCAAAAGCTCTCAAAGTTCACACCCATTGACATACTTCCGGCAGCAAGGCTTCATGATGTAAACCTCCACAAACAGCACCAGCAATTGGGAGCCAAGTGTTTAAATACCCACATGTATTAGTCAAGATTCTTTAGAGAAACAGACCTTACAGAATAGATAGATTAGATAGATAGATAGATAGATAGATAGATAGATAGATAGATAGATATAAAGAAATATAAAGGGGATTTATTAGAATCCCCTTTATCTAAATCTAAATCCTGTAGATTTATTGCAGGTTGTGGTCCAGCAAGTCCAATAATGGCTGTCTACCAATGAAAGATACAAGAATCCAGTAGTTGTTCAGTCCACGAGACTGGATGATGTCTTAGCTGGTCTTCAGTATATGCCAGATTCTCAAAGAAGCAGGCTGTAGTAAAGGAATGGTCTTGCCAGTGAGAGTGATAGCAAACAGGCAAGGAGAGCAGCAAGCATAATGGATCTTCTCACTACAAAAGATTTGAATTAAAGGTGTATCTTTCCACCTCAAAATACCAGATTAAAAGTAGGTCTTCCCATTTTAAATGGTTTAGTTAAGAAGAATTCCTCACAGGTGAACCCAGCCACCTGGGTTTTAATTAATTCCATATATCATCAAGTTGACAACCAAAAGTAGTCATCACACCAAGCCTATTGGAGACATTTCTTATTCAAGTCATTACGTTATAATTTGACTTCTTCCTTTGCATTTGTATTTACTTGTCTTACTACTCTAGCTAAGACTTCAAGCACTGTATTGAACGGTAATGGAGAGAGTGGCCATCTAAAGAAGGCAGCCACATATGTGTCAAGGAGAGTGTGTCCAGTGAAATTAAAGCCCGATGTTGGCTTTCTGGCCTTCAGAACTGTGACATAGCCTCAACAGATTTCTGGTGCTTCAAATGGCCCAGCCCCAAATGCTTACTTAAAACACCTCAAAACAACAGCACAAGGTTCACTCGGTATATCTACATGTGGTGGCCTGTTAGCTTTCTCTAGAAGAGTGTCTTGAGTGTCAGGGCACATGGCTGGCCTGTTTAAGAAACCAATTTCAACTAAAATATCCCTCCAAATAAAAACCACAGTGGCCCTATAAGAATAGCATTTAACACCTTTCTTGAAACCTAAATAGATGAGCAGAGTCTAAATAATTCTTTTGTACAGACCTGTGAAACCATTTACAGTCAATTCATAATATTCAACCATAACAATCAATATTATGCTACTTGAGTTATGTCTCTTTCTTCCTCTTCCAGCTCTGGAATTAAAACAGATTGTTGTCAGACTGTAGATGAAGCAGGCATTATAGTAATTTCAGAAATTCTCATTGTTTCTGTTCTGTTCACTGATTCTCAAAAAGAATAGGTATCAGTATTCATTGTTATCTGTGTGCACACCTCTGTAGTTTCCATCTGCATGAAGGGCTAATATGTATTAGTGATGAATATGTTGATACCAAGTAAATTTTCTGTCTATGGGATATTCCTTGTAGCTCCTTAACCAGGAGACCAAATAAACATATTCAAATGATTTAATCTGTGTAATCTGAAATCTTTTTTAAGAAATTTTATATTCATTACATACCAATCACAGATCCCCCTCTCATCCTTCCTCCTGCTCCCCCAGCCTTCCCCACCACCTCCCACCCTGTCCTCTGAAAGGGTAAGGCCTCCCTCCCATGGGGAGGCAGCAAAACCTAGTACATTTAGTTGAGGTAGAACCAAGTCCCTCTCCCCTGCATCAAGGCTGAGCTAGGCATCCCACCATAGGCAATGGCTTCCAAAAAGACAGCTCTTGCAACAGGGATAGATTCTAATCCCACTGCCAGGGGCCCCTCAAACAGATCAAGCTACATAACTGTCTCCTATATGCAGAGGTCCTAGTCCAGTCCCCTGTAGGCTCCACAGTTGTTGATCTATAGTTCATAAGTTCCCATGAGCTTGGTTCATTTTCTCTGTAGATTTCCCCATCGTGATCTCAACCTCCCTTGCTCATAGAATCCCTCTTCCTTCTTTTCGACTGGACTCCCAGAGCTTGGCCTGGTGCTTGGCTGTGTATTTCTGCATCTGCTTCCACCAATTACTGGATGGAGGCTCTATGATGACAGGGTATTCACCAATCTGGTAATTTGAAATCTTAAACATGGGGAATCTACATAACAGCATGAAACTCATACAGGAAATTAGGAAAGGGTCCTCATTCTCTCCTCCTTTTTCCCCTTCCTTATCACCCACCTCCTGTCTTATCATATATATGTTAGATGCAGACTTAGCCTTTCTTTATTTGAACAATATAATGTTTGTCTCCACATCCTATTTCACAGTGCAAAGTGTACATTCTCTGTACTTATATTGGTGTGTACATGTGCAAGGTTGTTGAATCTTCTGACATTGTTGATCTTTATATTAGAGAATTTTGCCTGAAGTAATCTTTTCAGTGAAAAGGCATCTGTAAGAAATCATTTTCTCATTTAATTACTGAAAAGGTCCTTCCTATGTAATTTGGTATTGAATTTAAATACTGTATTGTAGATTTCCCTTTCAGGACACAGTGAACAAAGGCTTATCATCAGATATATTTGATGACTGGTGTTTTGGTTTGCTGGTGTGAAGAAATAAGATTAGTATTGCCAAGTTTCCTGACCCCTGACCCCCACTTCATTTTTGTTTTAAAAAATGAGTGGTTAAATTACTAAGAGATATAGAATGCAACTTCTTTTATGTGAGGCATAATTTTGTTCTCTTGTTTTTCTAGTTTACTTGGCAAGGTTTCTAAGTCAATGTTTAAAGAAGAAAATGTCCTAAACAACTGAAAAAAACCCTGTGTTTTCTAAATATATTTATAAAATAGCACTTGAATTAAAATAATTCTCCAAATGAGAGTCATAGTTGCTTGGAGTGCACAACTTATATTCTTCGGAAATTATGGTGTTTAAAATCTTAACTATTTTATTGGTCAGGACTAATTTCAAATTTTAAATTCTAAATAATACTGAGATAAATTAGGGAAATAAGTACTTCTATAAAAGGCAATGTTTGAGGAAGGCCTCATAGTAGTTGCTTAGCAAAAAGGGAGGGAAAGGTTTCTTACAAAAATGTCAATTGATGATCATTGGCAATGTACACTACTACCACATTTGTCAACTACATTTACTTCTGTTCCTCTGAATACATGTTTCCATGTTCACAGCCAAATCAAGGAGTTGAGCTGATAAAATTCATTTTAGGTGGTGTTTAGTCAAACAACAACAACAAGAAAAAAGTTTATGTTGAGCCTGACTATCTTAACCAGTTAAAAATATGAAGTTGTATGTGTAAGCCAGCTGTTTTCATCTGTCAGCTCAGGAAGAGCTTAACCACCAACTCTGTTAACATATTATGTCTCTGCTCATATTCCCTTTGGGAACTAGACAAATGTGCTTTCCCTCTATTGACCTACTCTGCTGTCGCTGTCCTGATTAACTTGTGTCCTAGGGAAATATGAGCAGGTCACCCTGACTGTAGCTATGTGACTCATCTGCTGGTTGGAGAGAATCAGAAATAAGTGAGAACGTCTGTGGCTTTGCCCAGAATTCCTGCCAGGCTGTCTCAGGAGTGCTAGAAGGCTGTAAATAACCCTTGGCTTGTGCTTGAGGTCTTCTTTAAGGTCAGACTCTTGGCTAATGTGCAAGCCTTCTTGTCAACATAGAATCATGAGCCTACCTCCAAGTCTTGATAGGAAAACAGTTCTGCCTGATGGCCTCAGTTTCTGTGAAGGTGACATGACAGTCTGCTTAGGCCACAGGCTGTATTGCACTGGAAAGAGCTTAGGCTTGTTATGTGTGTCAGCTGCAGACTTAGATACAGCTTGGCAGTTAAATTCCAGGGAGGGTTCACTGTGGAAACTATGTTGAGCATGAATAGTCTTGAAAGCCCTTTAAGTCGGGAGTTTTGTTATATGACATATGTCCACATGAAGGAGTCATGTTAGATAGGAGAAAGGGTGGAGCAATGAACAGTGGAAGGAGGAATGTGTGGTTTTTAAAAGGAAGAGTAAGTTTGGGCATAGCCTGGGCTCCAAGATGTTCTTTCAGGGTTTTGAGATTTGTGGATGTGGGTAGAATCAGACCACAGAACTCCTGCTTGAGTAAACACCGCATTAGACGATGGCTTGTGGTGAGATATAATTACAAACTATCGTTCCATTTGCAAGGGGAAAATGATTAGTCATGATGGGATTCCCAAAGTGTCCAATAAATTATTAAAAACTAAAAGTGGTTTCCAAAGACAGCTTAAAACTTTAATCCAGCAAGATAAATAGTCCAGTTTAAGTTTTTTCTCTTCTTATTCTCATATCTCCATCCTTTATCTAAGTCTGTTTAAGACCAAGCTTTTGTGTATAAGAAAAAAGTGTTGAGAGAAGGCCTGTATCTTCTAGTGCTACATGAGATGGCTCTTGAGTTATAAAATATGCCATGTCTACACTCTCATATGCTGACTTTCCTGCCCCCTCAACATTGTGTCTCAACTTTCTAGACTCTTGTCTCTTTTCTCACTTCTCTCACCTCTCCTCTACCATCATCTGTTTGAGAATCCTTGCTTGTGGTCTGGTTCATTACTATCAACAGGTTGAAAGTGGGAAGAAACCTAATCAGGACATCCACACTTCATAGTTCACGAAGTGCACAAGCAATACAACAGAAAATGTCCTCAAGGAATTCTGCACAGCATCAGCCTCTTCTCATTATGGTCTTTCTGGTGGCAGTGGGCAATGGAATGGGCTTATCTGTTACCACTCATTTACGCTGCTAGAAGACAGCCCCGGGTTTCCTTGAAGGAACTCTTCACCCAGTGAAACACATTTTTCAGAATTCATTGTAATCTAGTCATCCTTCTAAATCCACAAAAAACTGGTTCTAGGCCAACTACCAACTCTAGATAGACTTTATGCTCAAGTTTTTAAACTAGATATAACATGGCATTGTGGTCACATAAAATATACATACAAACATATATACATATATATATATATAACTATATATATATATAGTTTAAATCAGCTTGACATTATTTATGATACCAAAATGCAATGCAACGTGATTAAGTAGTTATACTTTATTGTTCAGAAAAATAGTGACAGAAAGGTATATTTATTGCAGACACTGTGTTCAACTGTTTTACTTTAAACTTTCCACTTTAAGACCTTCCTTTGTTTTCTAGAAAAACATTTGTCTCTTCTATTCCTTATAGCTAACATTACTTTGATGCAAGGTGCTGTACCAGGTAATCCATCCATTCCTTCTTTTAATCTGCCCTATGATGTAACAAAGTCAGGGTGGCTATTCCTTCTCTATGGCAGAGAAAATGGAGTAACAAAGAGGTTATAAAAATATCTGAGTTCACATGACTCTTGGGTTATAAAATAGGATTTTACACAAATGTAGTGTGCTGTGGATATTGCTCTATATAAATAAAACACTGATTGGCCAGTGACCAGGCAGGAAATATAGGCGGGACAAGGAGAGAGGAGAATTGAGGGAACAGGAAGAAGGAGGGGGAGACAATGCCAGCCACCGCCAGGACAAGCAGCATGTAAAGATGCCGGTAAGCCACGAGCCACATGGCAAGGTATAGACTTATAGAAATGGGTTAATTTAAGATATAAGAACAGTTAGCAAAAAGCCTGCCACGGCCATACAGTTTATAAGTAATATAAGCGTCTGAGTGATTATTTTATATGTGGGTTGTGGGACTGCAGGGCTTGGTGGGACCTGGAGAGAAGCTCTCCAGCAACAGTAGTGCCAATGCTTGTTAGATTGTTTGTTTTTTACAAAACAACAAATTCCACATATATAAAATTAAAATAATGTCTTCTCAAAGTAATAATTTGAAAATCATATCTTAGAAAATTATTTAATTATTCCCTGTACATAACAGTATTAATTTTCTTCATCTTTTTAACTAATGAATTTAATTAGGGTAACTCACAGGAACATGAATGAAGATTTCAGTAAAAAAGCATGGGCGACTTACTACTGGCTATATCACTAGAGAAATTGTCTCAGTTGCTCTGCAAGCATCAATTGCCTACAAAGCCTCAAGGAACCATTTCCCTTACTTCTCATTAAGTGCCTATAAATCCTCAGAGAAGGGAAGGACCTCATAAGCCATCCCTCCTCATCAGAGATGGACTGCTGATTGATCAAACCTTGGACAGGTTTTGTGCAGAACTGCTGAAAGTTGAAAGAAACATGTCACACAAGAAAAACAGTTACACCTTCCTTTGCTCTTGTTTCTTTCTATCACCATTTCTGTGATGCTCCCTGAACCTTGGAGGGGTGGTGCAGATGTCCCATTTAGGGCTGTGTATTCAATAGTCATTTACTCTCAACACCTAAACCAACTATGTGTCTTTGTACTAACTGCTGTCCACTGGATTAGAAGCAAGGGAAGCAGCAGCAGCCTCTTTGACCAAAGCTGAAAGCAGCACTAATCTCTGAGCACTAATATAAATATTTTTAAGGAAATTTGACAGGAATATTATATCCACTTAGCAAAACAATGATGAGGTCTATGAACTCCCTGTCCATGGGCTTTTGACTGGGTTTACAGAACCAGATATGAATTCCTTCCTGTGGAGCAGGCCTCAAATCCAATCAGAAAATAGTTGCTGTCTGTTCATAGTCATGCCACTATTGCATCAGTGGGACCTATCTTGCCTGAAAGGTCAGTGATATAGTGTGAAGGATCATGTTAGTTACAATTCTCCCCCATCAGACTCAATAGCACCTGTTGGCGCTGTGCAATCCAGCCATCATGGAGGAAACTTGGTGCTTAGTTCCAGTGTAGTTTCTCTGTATCCTAAAACCAAAGCATGTGGTGTCTTCAACAACTGGATCTTACAATCTGTCACTGGTTGGCAATCAGTCATAGTGGCAATAGGTTATATTTTTGGGGGACCTCGAAGGCCTTTTTTTGCCAGTGACTTGTAGGAAAGTAGCACACCCACAGATATTCATTTAATTATTTAACAATATTATGCCTTCTGGGAGCAGCTTTATCTACCAATACAGGGCTCTTCCTTTCAAACACTTTTTCCTTATTTTTAAGCTTGTGTGTGTATGGTGGGGGGGTGTTGTATTGAGTATATTCCTACTCAATTCTCTCCTTTCCTCCCTATCTCCCTTTCTGTTGGCCCAATTTCTCCCTTAGATATCTGGGATGCTACTTCAAGTCACCTATGTACATATATGACTTTTTGAATATACATAGAAACCTAGGGGAAAATATAGGAATAATATTTGTCTTTTTGTAATTGGCTTACTTTGATTAATATAATTATGTCCAATTGCATACATTTTCCTGCAAGGGACATACCTTAATTCTTTTTTTTTGGGGGGGGGGGAAGTTCTACTGTATATACCACTTTTTCAGATGCAGACCTTACTTAGTTCCATAATTTAGCTATAGTGAATAGTACTATAAGTGTGAACATGCAAGTATCTCTGTCATATGTCCACTTGGAATCCTTTGGATAAATATTCAGCAATACAGTTGGGTCATACAGAAGAGTAATGGTTGGCTTTTGAGAAGTTTCCACACTTATTTACATATTGGATGGACTAGTTTGCATTCTAAATGGTAATATATAAAAGTTTCCTTTTGTCCACATTCTTGATATTATTTATTTTCTTAATGACTGTCATTCTGATGGGGGTGAAATGGCATCTCTCTGGACTTTTGATTTGCTTTTTGTTAATTGCTAGTGAAGTTTAGCACTATTTCATATATGTTGGCCATTTGTAATTCCTCTTTTGAGAACTTTGTTGATTTCATTTGAGTACTTTGCATATTTTAGATATTAATATTTCGTCAGTTAGCAACTAAAGATTTTCTGCCATCTGTAAGCTGTTTCTCCATTTATTTAGATGTTCTTTTGATGTATGGATTTTTGATGCTATGAGTTCCCATTTTTTACTTGTTGGCCTTATTTCCTGAGATAATATCATCTTTAGAAATTAGTGCCTATGCTTATATCTTAAAGTTCTTTCTTCCCCTTTTCTTTTTTTTTTTTTTTTTTTTTTTTTTTTTTTTTTTTTTTTGGTTTTTCGAGACAGGGTTTCTCTGTGTAACTTTGCGCCTTTCCTGGAGCTCACTTGGTAGCCCAGGCTGGCCTCGAACTCACAGAGATCCGCCTGCCTCTGCCTCCCGAGTGCTGGGATTAAAGGCGTCTGCCACCAACGCCCGGCCTTTCTTCCCATTTTCTTATGTCAGTTTCAGCATTTCAATTTTTACATTAAGGTCTCTGAACAATTTGATATTTTTTTGTGTGTAGGGAAACATACAGGGATCTAGTTTCATTCTTCTATTAAATTTTCCCAATATAATTTGAACATACTGTCTGTTATTCAATGTGTATTTTTGACATCTTTGTCAAAGTCAGATAGCTGTAACTGAATTCATGCCAAGGTCTATTATTCAATTCCATTGATGCACATATCTGCTTTTACATTGGTATAATGCTGATTTTATTACTATAGTTCTGAGATCAGTTGATATCTCCAGAATTATTCTTTTTCTCAGTATTATTTTTGCTTTCTGGGTCATATGTGCTACCAAATGAACCTTAAAATTGTGGGGTTTTTTTATTTCTGTAAAGAACGATATTTGCTATTGATAAGGATTGACTTGAAAGTGTAGATTGCTTTTGGTAGTATGGTCAATTCATAATTTTGATTCTCCTACTAATCATCAGAAATATGCTAGCTAGTTCTGTGTCAACTTGATAGAAACTAGAGTCATTTGGGAAGAGGAAACTTCAATTGAGAAAATGTCCCCACCAGACTGGTATGTTGGCAAGGCTGTAGGGCATTTTTTTCACTGATAATTGACATGAGAAAGCCCAGCTCACTGTGGCCAGTGCCATACCTGGGCCAGTGGTCCTGGGTTCAATAAGAAATCAGGTTGAGCAAGCCAAGGAAACTACCAATGATCGATGATACTTCATGGCCACTACTTCAGTTTCTGCCTCCAGCTTTTTGCCCTGCTTGAGTTCCTTCCCTGATTTCCTTGATGATGCACTGTGATATAGAAATGTAAAGGAAATAAAGCCTCTCCTCCCAAGTTGAGTTGAGTCATGGTGTTTCATCACAACAGTAAAACCCTAGCTAATACAATTCGTACCAGATTGTGGAGTATTGCTGTGACAAACCTGATCATGTGTTTGGGGGAGGATTGTGGAAGGTCTTTAGAACTTTGAGCTGAAAAGCTATTGAATATTCAGAGCTCAATTAACTGTTGTGGAAATCAAGAAGATAAACTTGAACAATGCAGATGATGGAAGTATAGCTTGTAAAGTTTCAGAGGGAAGTTTGGGAGTCTCTTAAAGACTCCATCAGATGGGGAAACCTCCAGAGACAACCAAACCCAACTAGTGAGAACTCATGAACTTTAGATCAACAGCTGTGAAGCCTCCATGGAACTGGACTAGGACCTCTGCATAAGAGAGACAGTTGTGTAGCTTGATCTGCTAAAGGGGCCCCCTGGCAGTAGGATCAGGATCCATCCCTGGTGCATGAGCTGGCTTTTTGGAGCCCACTACCTATGGTAGGACACCTTGCACAGCCTTGATGCAGGGGGAGCGACTTGGACCTGCCTCTACTGAATGTACCAGGCTTTTCTGACTCCCCATGGGAGGCCTTACCTTGTTGGAGGAGGGAATGGGGGGTGGGCTGGGGAGAGGAGGATGGAGGGGTGAGAGGAGGGAAGAGAGGAGGATCTATGGTTGGTATGTAAAATGAATAAAAAAGACTATCAGAACATTTGATATTTTGAATTAAGTCACATAGGTATAACATTTGCTTTGCTTTGACAATCAATGCTGTTTCACTGATGCTGAGAAATTAGTAGTGAATAAGAGGAGACCAGCCTCATTGAGATAAAATTTTCTGGGAAGTATTTTGTCAGAGTCAGCACACAGAAGCTATGTCCTAGAACAGTCAAGGTTGTACTTCAGTGTTGGCAGCCAACATCGGAAATATGTAAGTTTTTTTCAAGTGGTTGTTTTGAAAGCATTAAGGTGTCATGAGTAGCAGCTGAGGCTTGGCACTGTGTGCCAGAGCTGGAGAGGACAAGAAAGACTATTGGTGAAGATGCAGCCTCAGTTGCAGTAGAAGATTCAGTATTGAAAAGGTCATGGAGGGTAGCTTAGGTTTGGCACCATCTGGCAGGGTCAGAGTTTGAAAAGAGCCCAAATAAGACTATTGGTACAGGGGCAAATCAGTTGCTATAGGAAACTCCCAGAATTTCTGAGAAGCAATTATTAGATCCAGATTGACAGAAGTGACTTGAAAATGAAACAAAGCAGATGGGCATCTACAGAAGCAAAATTGTTTAATTAGAAGAACTGAAGTAGACAGTCTCTTTGTGGAAGTAGAGACTGTAGTATGGGGGTCTTGGGGTTTCATAGGATGGAAAATGGGGAGCTTTGGGGATGGAAGATTCAGTCCATCTTCACCTCAGTTCCCCTGCTGTCCAGAAGTGGTAGATACCAGTGAATTAGGGTTGTGGATCAGAAGCTTCCACCAGTATTATCAGTCAAGTCAACTTTCCTGTCCAGAGCAGTTCTGTCCACCTGAGACTTTGGGGTAACTAACTCTTTATCCCAGAACTTGAGGACACATTAAAAGAAGTGGGATGTGGTAGTCTGAATGTAATTGGCCCCCATAATCTCATAGGGAGTCACACTATTAGGAGGTATGGCTTTCTAAGAGTGAGCATGGCCTTGTTGGAGGAAGTGTGTCACTGTGGGCATGGGCTTTGAGGTTTCCTATGCTCAGGATACTGCCCACTGTTTCAGTCAACTTCATGCTGCCTGCAAGACTGTAGGGCTCTCAGCTACTCCTCCAGCACCACAACAGCTTGCATACCACCATGCTCCCCACCATGATGATAATGGACTGAACCTCTGAAACTGTAATCGAGACACCCCATTATATTTTTTCATAGCAATAGAAACCCTAACTAAGACAGGGGCAATGTGTTCTCTCATCTCCTCCTTCCTCCATAAGGGGAATGATGGCAGGGGTTGAGGGGGGGAGAGTGACTAGGCTTTGTACACAGGATTTAAGGGGGCATAGGTCAGGCTGACTTCATATAATAGGGGGAGTTTTAATCTGATAGGCTGCAAATGGTCATGTGATTGCCATCATATACTCCTACAGAACCTTTGAAAACTAATTGTTAGAGGGCTGTAAATAGATTTGGTCACAGAATGAAACTGAGATTGCTCAGGAAGTTGGGGGTGGAGGAGTGTAGGAGACACAAAGAGCAGCCCGTGAGAGTATATTGGTATCCATAGAAAAGGGCCTCCTTACAGGACAGGAGAAAGATTTTTAATGTGTCTTGAAGGGCTGTAGGTATTTGTCCGGGTAAGTTACGTCAGTTTGGAAAGGATGCTAGTAGAATTAATAAGCTGGAAAAGAGTGATAGCCCAACATTCAGAATTATGGAAAAAGTAGGGGATGATAAGACGTTTATAATAGAGGAGACTCAGTGGTTTATTGTGTAAACTTAAGATAGTTAATGAAAAAGTCTCAAGCTCTTCCAACAAACCAATGGCCTTACCTCTTGTAATCAACAACAGTGACAAAACTCATCAGTCTCACTAACAACTATAGCAAAGCTTGCCAAGGGTTCTTTAAGTGTTTTCCTGCCTGCTCTTTTCTTCCAGTAAGGGGAAAACTACCTTATTTTCTCATCGACACTCCATATGAATTCTTAGTAGGAATTATAGTACACATACGTGTGTGTATGTGTGTGTGTGCGTGTGTGTTTGTGTAAAACAATCATTAGTGACAAATAGCTGTCCAAATAACATTTCATATGGTTAAGTATAATGTCTGACTGCAGTCCCTTGAACTATTAAAGAAACATATTGATCATTTTAATCTTAGTTATACTTTCCTGTGAGGTGTTAAAGACTACATAGTAACAAAATTTTTATTTTTTGTTCTCTGTAGGCAAATTGGGGCTCCAGTCTTTGGGAGTCACTTGGACTTGTGAGGAATCTCTGACTGCTTGAGCCTTTCTTTTTACCAGCTGTCCAGCTATGCAATGATAAGTAAAAGGCTTTTCTTGGCCTGTCTGTGGCTCCTCTTAGCAGCACTGAGGAAATCTTTCCTGAGTGTTGACCCTCCTCTTTGTAGACAGGACACTGGTTAGACTTCATTGAGTGTGCTCTCCCTGGCTCTTTGAACAGAGAACAGGTGACTTTCCATAGTTGCAGAATATTTCTAGAGCTAGCTAACAATCTCCTGGAAAATCACCAACCTTTTAGTCCCTCTGACTATATTACAATAGCCTCTATATATGGGTATCAAATACTCAGAAGATCAGATATAGCAATCTTGTACTTTTAATTACTGTATAATATTTTAATAGCCAGATAGTTCTAAATTAATATTGATAAAACATATACATTAGTCAGTTCTTATAAATTTTTACCTTAGGCCATAGAAACTTTAATATCATATATATTATCTCTAAATCTCATCCTCTATGTATCTTAAATAACTTACTTGGAACTTCATAACTTGTAAAACATTTGTAGTTATATTTTTTCATTCTGGAAACATCTATCCATATCTTAATCTCATACATAAATACTTCTTTGCAAAAACAATCTCCATCTCTTCACCCCTATAGCATTTTTTATTCTTTAATATCATGAGTCATAACATTAACAAATATCTATCTCATTAATATTATCTTTTGTGAGGATTTTCTCGCTGGCATATGAGGGCAGGTAATGTATATCCCCTCTTCATAAGGTCCCAATAACAAACTAAAGTTCAATTTTGAAGCTCACCCTGGGGAACCAATGAATTTATTGGACTTATCTGTAGAAAATTGGTAAGTGGTTACTGATGGGAGTGTGGTGACCCAGAAGCAGTCACATTGGAATGTCTTCACTCAGTATGTATGAGGACATTTTATAGTCACATAAGTGGAGCTCCTCCACTTCTTCAATTGGGATGGCTTGTTCCTCTCCTCTTTTTGTGAAGGAGTGTTAATACTAACGCATCCCACCATGGTCATTTCGGCCATCCCAGCTGAAAGGATGAAGATGGTAGTTGATTAACTTAGAAGACAAGACAGAAGCCCTGTACTGGATACTGAATAACTTATTTTTCGTTTGTTTGTTTTTAAAGAGGCTGTAGTCATAAAAAATATCCTTAAAAATCTTTAAAATGTTCAAATTTATACATATAACCATTTATATATAAAATGTATATAAAAGCATGTATACAAGTTATTCTTATCTAAAGAAAGGGCAATTGTCCAATAGGAGAAAAGTATCTTGGAGGAGGAACAATCATCTCTTAAAGTTAATTTATATCCTCAAGAAATAGAGTCCATGTCATAGAACCAGAATTGAGATAAGGATTTAGGAGATAACATTTTGAGCAGAATTGTATGATTATGTATGTCTTGTCCTTAAAAGTAGATTTTAAAGTTTTAAATTTAAAAACTCATGTTAATTGTTTCATTGAAAGAGTCATGATCTTTAGCCATTACCATCATTATCATTTGCTACTATTTTAAATTTTAGTTTTATTATAAACAAAATGAAGTTATGCCAAGTTAACAACTTTAATTTATAGAAGCATTTACTTGTAAGTCAACTTGGTAGTAAATGCGTAATATAAAATAAAACAAAACAAAAACACAATCACATATAAAAGTCAGTCTATGTATACATAATCATACATGAAACATACTTTAATAAATCAAGATTTGAACATTTTTGTTGTTAAGGTTTTGTTTTTATAAATCATCATTTTAAAATGTAAACTTAAAGGTAAGCATATTGTTAGATTGGGCAGAAACAAAGCAGACACATGTGGAACAATGGAGTATTGGAGAGGAAAAACATTTTATTTCAGTTACAGGAAAATATGCCTGGCGACAACAGGCAGAAACTACAGGCACTGAAACCCAACAAGGCTTACTGAAGCAGCTCTTCACTGGCAGCAACTTGTCCAGAGCTTGGCATTTTATCCTTTGAGTCTCTGTTGGGATCTGTGAATTCCAAAGTGTTAGCTCCCTTTATTAGTATGAAAGTGTTATAGGCAGGCAGCTGAGAAAAAATTTAAGGTTTTCCTTAAAAGCCAGTAAATGTATCTCATAAAAACTGTATCAAAACTAAAACAAAACAGAACACTAAAGTAACATCTTGGAGGTCTGATGTTTTCTCCTTACTCTGGCATAAATGGGGTGGAGTGTTTCTCCGGAAGACTCTGTGGACCATGAGGCTCTATAGGTGCAGCCATTTTGCCTTCTGCCATGTGGTGACATTAACCAAGATGGTGGTTAAGTCACATGACATTTGTCTTCTAGCAAATATGGTGGTTAAGTCACATGGTTAGTTAACCATGTGATGTGGTCCCCCAGTCAAGATGGCAGCAAAGCACATGGTTATTTTCTGATCAAGGTGAATTCATGGTAAAATGAGTCCATTGTCCATCAGGACTCTAGTTTCTGGGCACCACAATTTTTCAGATTAAATGTGGATCAGTACATCTTTTTTATTAAAAAGACACTTTAGTTAGGTATGCTTGTATGAATATCAGAGTAGATGGCATCTATGGCCTATACAGGTACAATAACAAAAATAAAAGTTAGGGAGGAATTTCATGGTCTGGCCTCAAAGAAGATGAGTCCATCAGCAAGTGACTGAGTAACTAGAATCACAGTGTGAGGGTTCTCTCAGTTACAGAAGAGTAGCCCTCTAAGGAATGTTACTAGTCAGGTTCTAGGATGAAGGAAGAATTGGTCTGTTTGCTTTTCTTTTCCCAGTCACACAATCACATATCAGGGGACCAGCCTGACTCAGCATAGGAGTTTAGGAGATTGAGAGGCATCCAGAGGCAACATCTCAGATTTAGCACAGGAAGATTTGCTAATGTAGCTTAATATGCTCTGCTTTTGATAGGGAGGGGCCAGCCAGATTGGAATCTGGGAGACACAGTTTAGAGAATCAGGTTTAGAAGTTTGAACTAATAAAACCTGCAGTGCAGAAATAGAGGAATAAAGTCAAGGACAGAAGTGAAGACAAAAAAGAGACTTGGAAGTAGGGAATATTTCAGACCTTATGTTGTTTTGTCTAATGAAGTTGTCTAAGTTATTGAGGATTTGGAAGTAAAAATTATTTCCAAGTGTGGCTCTTGTCTAATCGAGTTCAGGGCCAGATCTAGGTGGCAAGCCAGCCTGAGGGCAAAGAGACCCAAAGTTTGAGGTTTAATTTTTATGCATGCCCAAGGGGGTATCCTTGGGAAAGACAATTTGGAACCCATCTCAGAAGGCAGGAGAGATGGAGGCTATAGTAATTCCTCAAGTCATCACCTGGGGTTTGAGAGTGGCCAAGGGATGAGCCTGATTTGCAGAAGAGGTCATCCCCTGCTTGTGGGAAATCATATGGCAAAGGTTGAGCAACTCCCTGAGTTCTGGAGAGGACTTAGGTCTGAGGCACCTGTAGACACTGGCCTGGCCTTACCTTCCCAATGAGTTTGTGGTGCATGCGGTCTGGTAGACAAATGGGAAAGGCCTGAGCCCTGGAGGTTGGAAGATAATGAGAAAGAGAGGAGGGAGAAGGTAGATGAAGGAAAGATCCAAACTGAGTTTACATGGCACACCAAAATCCCAGAGGTTTCAAGTTGTAATAGGCAGCCATTCCTAATAAATTGTGTGCTACAGATGGCAGGCCTTAGAAGTGGAGCTAGTTGCCCAGGTCCCTCAGAGCCCTGAGGATTGCGTATGCCAAACATCAAGCACTGAGTGTTACATGTCGAACTTTGATTTTGCTTTGATATGATTGTGACTGTGTCCTGGTTCTTCCCTCTTAGAGTAAGAAAGTATTGAATTGTTTTTATTTTTATTTTACAGAAGCCCACACTTATGAGACCTTCCTTAATATTTTAGAGATCTTTGGATATTTTAGGAAGACTCTGGATATTTTAAAGATTTTTGAGTATTTTAGATAGGCTTGAACTTTAAAGTTTAAAGAGATTGAACCTTTAAAGTGTTTAAATTTTTAAAGAGTGTGGAACATTTTAAAGTTGTAATATTTTAAGATTCTAATATATTTACAATATTTCTCCCTTCCCTTTCCTCCATACAAACCCTTCCATATGCCCCTACATTCTCTTTCAAATTCATGGCATCCTTTTTCATTGCTATTATATACATATATGTATATACATACATATATATTCCTAAATATAACCTGCTCAGTCTGTATAATGTTACCAGGGCTGACCACTTGGTATTGGACAGCACATTGGTTTGCTCTGTATTATATTGTTGTATTAAAATTAACATACCATCTTGAGGAAAAATGAGAAAGAAGAGGTTCTAGTTGATTAGTGATGTGTTTGTGTGTCAAGCTGACCAGACATTAATTGTGCTAGCTAGTTTTATGTCAACTTAGTACAAGCTGGAGGCATATGGAAAAAGGGGACAATTAAGAAAACGCTCTCCCCAGACTGGCCTACGGACAAGGATGTAGGGGATTTTCTTGGTTGTTAATTGGTATGAGGGGATCCAGCTTACTGTTGGCTGTGCCACTGTTTGGCTGATGGTCCTGGGTTCCATAACAGAGCAGGTTGAGCAAGCCATGGAAACAAGTCATTAAGCCATGATAGCTCCATGGCTGCTGCGTCAGTTCCTGCCTCCAGGCTCCTTCCCTGCTTGAGTTCCTGCCCTGACTTCCTGGATGATGAACTGTGATGTGGAAATATAAGGAAAATAAAGCCTTTCCTCTCAGTTTGCTTTGGGTCATGGTGTTTCATCGCAGTAATAGAATCCCTAAGACAAGTGTATTTTCATCTTCTGGTACCTTTCTTGGTTTCTTCCTTCAGTGTTTTAAAATGTTCATTGGAGAGATCTTTCATCTAGTCTGGTAGGTTTCTTCCCAAATGGGTCCTGGTTTTTAATCCAATCTGTCAGTCTATGTTATTTTATTGGGCAACTGAGAACACTAATATTTAGCGTTTACATGAGCAATGTTTGTTAGTATCCTGCTGTCTTATTGTTGTGGTATTATCATTGGTTTTGGCACTCTTTTAATTAACTTTCCTGGGATTACTTAGTGCTTGTGTCCTCTTGAGTAGAGTTACCCTTCACTTTCAGCTGAAGTTTTCCTTCTAGTATCGTCTGCAGACCTGGATTGGTGAATAGAAACCCCTTAAACTTATTTTTATCCTGGAAATGATTTTCTTTCTCCTTTGATAATATTGATAATGGTATTTTTAGGTACAATAGTCTGGGCTGGTATCTGTGGTCTTTCAGAACTTGTAGAATATTGGTCAAATCCTTCTGGTTTTCAAAATCACCACTGAAAAGCCAGATGTTATTTGAATGGGTCTGCCTTTATATGTGTCTTGGTCTTTTTCCCTTGAAGCTTTTAATAACTTTTCTTTGTTCTATACATTTAATATTTTGATTATAATTCATCCTAGGGGTTTTCTTGTCTGATCCTATTGGTATTTTGTATGCCCCTTCTACATTGATATGCATCTCTTTCTTTAGATTGAGGAACTTTTCTTCTATGATTTTGTTTAAAAAAATATTATCTGCGCCTTTAACCTGGGTTTCTTCTCTTTCCTTTATAACTATTATTTGTAGGTTTGGTCTTTTCATGATATCTCAGATTTACAGGATGTTCATGTCTAGATTGTTATGCATTTAACAATTTCTTTGACTAATTGATCCATTTCTTCTACCTTCTCTTCATGTCATTAAATTCTCAATTCCAATTCGTTCAATATGCTAGTGAAACTTTCCTCTGAAGTTTTGATTTCCTGAATTTTTCAATATTTACTTACTTCATCTTTTTGTTGGCAATGCTATTTCTTTGTTAAATTCTATTTTCATATCTTTAATTAGTTTCATGATTTCACTCAACTGCTTGTATGTTCGCAGTCTTCATTCAGAAATTTGTTGAAATCCTCTTTAGTGTCCTGAAACCTACTTATAGTTTCCAGTTTTGAGTCTTTGTCTTGCACTTCAACTAAATCGCTTTTCTTAGGAAATTTTTGTTTTGTTTTGTTTTGTTTTGTTTTGTTTTGTTTTGTTTTGTTTTGTTTTTCGAGACAGGGTTTCTCTGTGTAGCTTTGTGCCTTTCCTGGATCTCCCTCTGTAGACCAGGCTGGCCTCGAACTCACAAAGATCCGCCTGCCTCTGCCTCCCGAGTGCTGGGAATAAAGGCATGTGCCACCACACTTAGGGAATTTTAAAGTAGGGGTGCTGAGCTCTGGAGGAGGCATGCTGTCTTGTCTGTTCATGTTTGTGTTTTTGCACTAGAATCCAGGTATCTGGAGTTACAACCTTTGTGGCATTTCTAGGTGTGGGTATCTGCCTTAGCCTTTTACACTCCATCATGTAAGGAATCAAGGCCAGAACTCAAGATATGAACCTGAATGCACGAACTGATGTGGGGGGAATAGAAGAATGCTACTTACTGGCTTGGTCCCCAAGACTTATTCAGCCTGCTTTCTCATACAACCCAGAACTCTCTGCTCTGGAATGCCCACAACCACTGTGGGCTGGGGCCTTCTACATCATATCAGTAACCAAGAAAATTCCCCACAGATAAGCCTGTAAACCAAACCCATGGGGGCCTTTTCTCTATTGACGTTTGCTTTTCTCATATGACTCCAGCTTGTGTCAAGGTGACCAGAAAAAAAAAAAGTGAGATTCCAGGTGATTCTTTTGTCCTCGACTCCCATCTTTTGATAGGAGTGCTGCTGTTACAGAATGTGTACCACCTCACCTGGCTTCATTTTTATGTAGGTCATAGAACTAACACCCAAGTTGTCAGGCTTGTGCAGTTAGTGCTTTTACCCACTGAGCCATCTCCTTAGGCTCTCCATCTACTTCTTCAGGATTTGGCTTCTTTTTTCTTTTACAAAGCCTGAAGGAGCATAGTTAAGTTATTCATTGCGCTCTCTCTGGTTTGCAAGTATATCCATGATTATAAACTTCACTCTTAGGAATGCTGCTACCGTATCTCATAGGTTTCCATATTTTGTGTTTGCATCTTTATTTCATTTAAATATTTTTCTTTGATGATTTCTTCAATGACTCATTCATCACTTAATAATGTATTGTTGAATTGCCATGAGTTCATAAATTTTCTGTCATTTCACTTATTGTGGATTTCTAGATGTATTCCATTACAGCACAAAGTTATTTCAATTATCCTATATTTGTTGAGACTTATTTATATCTTAACATATGATCTGTTTTAGAGAAAGATTCATAGGTTCCTGAAAAGAATGTGTATTCTGCAGTGTTTGAATGGAATATTCTGTAAATGGCTATTGATTTTCTTTGCTTTATAGTATCATTTGTCTCCAATGTTTCTGCATCTATTTTGGTCAATAATGCCTTTCTCTTGGTGAGAGTGAGATGTTGAAGTCACCTACTATTACTGTGTTGTAGTTCATTTGTGATGTTATATACAGTAGTGTTTATTTTATGAAACTGGGTGCATTTATAATCGTAATGTCCTCTTGATGAATTGTTCATTTAATCAGCATGAATTGATTTTATCTCTTTTACTTATTTTTATTTGAAGTCTAATTTGTCATATATTAAAGCAATGATGTCTATGTGTATTCTATTTCATTTTCTTAAAATACCTTTTCCTACAACTTCACCCTAAGGTAGTATCTATCTTTCATGATGATATGTATGTATTTGAGGAAATAAATCTATGGATCCTATTTTTTTAACTTAATCTTCTAGCTACAATTTTTAAAAGGAGAATTCCTATTTAGTTTTTGAGAATTCTATACAATATATTTTGATCATGCTTACTTATATTCTTCCTCCAACTTGTCCTACATTTCCTCCCAACTTCACATCATTTCTTAAAAAGCAAAACTTTTGTTATCAGAAACATGTTTCTTATCTATCTAGAGAAGTTAATTATAGTTGCAATTCAACATCATGTCCTAATCTTTTTTTATTTAATAACCCATTACTCAGATTTATGCTGTCCATATATTTCTAGGTGTGGGCGCATCCACTGGAACATAGCTGACCTACTTAAGGTGACACCTTTAAAAAAAACTGATTGTCCTTTTCCCAGAAGCCATCAACTCTCCATAGCTTCTCGGTTAGAGGCCGGCGTTCATAAATCCCTTCCCATTCCATGCTAGAACGTTGCCTGAGTTAATCTTCTGTATCATGTTCAGGCAACCATAGCTGCTTTTATTTCATGAATCCTATCATGTCCAGAAGGCACTATTTTACTAAACTCCTCCCTAACCTCAGAGTCTTACAATCTTCTTCCCTGACACTTTCATAACAGTCCCTGAACCTTGGGGAAGGGGTATGATATAGATATCCAAATTTGTGATTTAATACTGCACAGTCACTTATTCTCTGCACTTTTACCAGTTTTGAGTTGCTGTGTTAACTGCCCTCCACTACATAAAGATATTTCCTTGATGAGGTTGAAGAGCTGCACTAATCTATTGGTGGAGAAATGTGAAGTTAGAGAGCAGCTTGGTACTATATAAATTTATACTGAGCCCAATTAGTGCTGTTCCTAAATACAGAAGTGTAGGGCCATCTATTGGGACAGGGTCAATGACCAAGGACCACATCCCTGAAGAATACTGACTCTTCAACCACCAGCAGCCATCAGCTTCCAGTAGCTCCTGAGCTAAGGTGGAGCTTTGGTGAGCCTCTCTGCCATCTATGATGTTGTTGACTGACTTGATCTTGCAGAGAGGTCTTGTGTAGACAGCCACATCTCCTGTGAGTTTATGAGTGTGACAGTACTTTCACACCTTGTAGAAACTATCTGGCCCCAGTCCTTCCTGCTTTATAGCTCTTCCAATCTGGCCCCTCTTTGGTAATGTTTCTTGAGCCATGGAGAAGAAGATAATATAGATATGTCAATTATTTACCATAACTTTTGATTGTGGAAATTGAGAACATATATTCACAGTTATTATTTGAAAGTGTTAATTGATATTATTTTGTTGAGTGTGTGTGCATGTGTGTGCACATGTGTGTGCATGTGGGGGGGCATTGTCCTACCCTTATTTGCTTTATTACTTTTCTACTGTGGTTTAACCTTTCTTTTGTTTATTTTTCTCTTCAGTCCAAAGAATTATTTCTAGTATCCTCTGAAGAGCTAGCTTAGTTGACACAAATTCCATTAGTCTTCTTGTATCATATAAAGTTTTTCTATTTCAGTTACAGTAGTTTTGTTAGCTCTAGTACTCTGGGTTTGTGCCTGTGATCTTTAAGAACTTGAAATATGTCTTTCTAAGCTATTCTGGCATTTAAGATTTCTATTTTAAAAGATAGCTCTTACTTAAGTCAGCTTGTTTCTCTCTTGATATTTTCAATATGCCCTGTTTTGTGTATATAGCATTTATAATATGGTGTGGTGGTGTAAATAGGTATGACTCCCATAGACTTATGTGTTTTAATGCTTGGCCCATAAGGAGTGGCACTATTAGGAGATGAGGCCTTGTTGGAGTAGGTGTGGCCTTGTTGGAGGAAGTGTGTGATGGTGGGAGTGAAGTCTTACACATTCAAGCTACACCTAGTGTGGTACACAGTCTCCTTCTACTACCTGTGGATTAAGATGTAGAACTCTCAGCTTCTTCTCCAGCACCATGCTACTTGCATGCTGCCATGTCCTGCCATGATAATAATGAACTAAACTTCTGAAACTGTAAGTCAGACTCAATTAAATGTTTTCATTTATACGAGTTGCCATGGTCATGATATCTCTTCACAGCAACAAAACTCTAACTAAGACATCTGGTATGTACAGGGGTTCTTTTGGACCTTCTTTATTTGAGCTTTCAGTTGTATACAGTGATCTTTTATTGATTCTTAAGCCAAGAACTTTTTAAATCAATTGCTTTTGGCTTAATAAAACGCTTTGATACCAGAAAGAACAGGTGTGTTTGTGTCATTCTATTTAAAAAAAAAAAAAGTTTCTTTGGGAGTTATTTTTCCCTAGAATATATTAAAATTATCTTCTCTAATTCCAGAAAACTTTCTAAAAATATGTGTTTATGCATGTATATGTACCTATCTCTACATGCATTTAAATGCATGAACATGTAGACAACTATATGTCATGTATAATATGTGTAACTTATTGTGTTCATATAAACTATAATCTTTTTAATAATAGTCTTTGTTACCTGGTACTGATGTATTTTAATTCCCATTTCACTTGAGATGTGTTATAAAAATGATATCTGAATTTTCAAAACTTTATTCTCAGAATTCTTGATAGAATTGCTTATCCTACTTTAAGAGTCAGAACAGTAATTCTGATGCTACACTACTGACAATTATCTGCTCTGATGCTATTAGAGAAAACCCTTCAGGGCATAATGGTTTATTCATTTCCTATAATTTGGGGATTTTTGGATCAATTTTACTTAGGAATTGCACATTTGTGTTCAACAGAAGAATGTTTTATTTGTGAGATCAGTAGTAGTCTTTGATGTGAAAGTCATGCAAGTCTCCTAAAGTGGATTAGGAGAGCTCTCTCTAAGATTTTTTTTTTTTGCTTAAACTGGCTTAATATTACTTTTCTTTAATTTGTTTGGAGAACTTAGACTGCAATAAACTCAATTTGGGAACTATAGTTCTATGAATTTTATGTAATCACAACTATAAACAAAAAACAATTTCATCATTCATCAAACTTCCTTTCACATCCTCTTTCTGTTACTACCATCTGGAAAACATTGCATATACCCAATCCTGATAGTCAAGTCTTACTAAGAATGATGTGTAAATGGAACTAGAATTAATATCCTTCTGAGATGGCCTTATTTTACTCCATACAATTGTAGCTGGAGAGCTTCTCTCCAGGTCCCACAGTCCCACAACCCACGTATAAAATAATCACTCAGACACTTATATTACTTATAAACTGTATGGCTGTGGCAGGCTTCTTGTTATCTACTTCTTCTATCTTAAATTAACCCATTTCTATTAATCTATAAGTTGCCACGTGGCTCGTGGCTTACCGGTACCTTCCACTTCCCAGCATTCTCCTCTCTCCTTGTCCCGCCTATACTTCCTGCCTGGCCACTTGCCAATCAGTGTTTTATTTATATAGAGCAATATCCAAATACAATTCCATTGAAATTTTACATCTTTCTGTATTAATCAAGGATTTGCTTATTTATTCACTCAGTTGTCAAAGTACTTCTTCCAATTATGAATAGAATGTGCCCAGGGAATTGAGGATGGTTTTCAAGAAATGAAGAGAAGATAAAAATGCCCTTGGAGCAACAGTCCCCAGTGTACTAGAAGAGAATTTTTCTAAGAAAAGAGTGGCCCTGAAGACTTGGGGTGTGGCTCAGTGCTGCAGTGTTAGCCAAGTCTATGTGAGATTTTGAGTTTAATAATCAAGGCATAGGTGACAGTATCCTCTGTCACCCTGAGTACATACCTTTTAGCAATGCATACTAAAACAATTCTGAATAGGGTAATTTAATGTGCATTGGACACCAGTAATCAACAAGAACAATTACTTTAAATCTGGTCAAGGAAGTCCCTGTCTTTTCCTTTATGGCTCAGGGGACTTCAAGAAGGGAGAGGTATTTTGGGTTGTCTTATGTCTTATGGAAAGTGGTAACCATTTCTTCTATGTTATCTTCAAAGCTTGAGATTCTCTCTTCTATTTCTTGTACTCTATTTGTGAGGCTTACTACCTATAAGGTTTTTGTTTGATTTCTTCAGTTTTTCATTTCCAGTTTTACCTCAGTTTGTATCTTCTTTAGTGTGTCAATTTCTACTTTCATGTCTTGAACTGTTTTGATCATTTCTTTCCACTCTTTGTATTTTCATAGATTTCATTAATGAGTTTATTCATACCATCCTTGAGGTACTTGAACATACTCATAATAGCTATTTTAAAGTGCTTGTCTTGTGCCTCAGTTATATGAATTTCTCAGGGCCTGGAGTGGCAGGTTCCTGGGCTTTAATGGAGACATTTTCCTGGCTGTTGTTGATTGTGCTTTTATGCTGATGACTAGACAGGGTTTGGGATGATTGTGAGTCTAGGTGTTGATATCTGGTCTTGTCTTTGTTCATTGAGTGTTCCATTCCTTGGTTTCTGTTACCCTCTCTGGATCTTAGGAACATGTAACAGCTGTAGGTTTCCTGGTAAGGAGTGTTTCTGAGACACTGCTAGGTGTGGTACTGCAGAATTGAGTAGAATTTGTTTCTAGGCATTTGGGGGCTGGCATGACAGATTGGGGATCAGTTGGGGGTGCTGAAAGAGTCCACAGGAAGGAGCAGTCTGGACTTCGCATGAGGTTCAGTGGTTTCCTGGCTAGTTTTATGTCAAATTAACTGACACATGCTAGAATCATCTGATAAAAGAGTACTCAATTAAAATAAAAATGCCTCCATAAATTGAGCTGTAGGAAAGTCTGCAGGCTATTTTCTTAATTACTGATTGATGTGGAAAGCCTAGCCCATTGTAGGTGGTACCATTCCCTGGGCTGGTGGTGATGGGTTCTATAAGAACCTCAGATGCAAGTATAACCAACAGAATGCAAGAGATGGAAGAGAGGATCTCTGGCGTTGAAGATACGGTAGAAGAAATAGATTCATCAGTCAAAGAAAACACTAAAATCAACAAAGTTATGACCCAAAATGTCCAAGAAATTTGGGACACCATGAAAAGACCAAACCTATGAATAATAGGAATAGAGGAAGGAGAAGAATACCAAGTCAAAGGCACAGAAAATATATTCAACAAGATCATAGAAGAAAACTTTCCCAACTTAAAGAAGGAAATGCCTATGAAGATACAAGAAGCCTATAGAACACCAAACAGACTAGACCCCAAAAAAAGTCCCCTCGCCACATAATAATTAAACAACTAAACATAGAGAATAAAGAAAGAATATTAAGAGCAGCAAAGGAAAAAGGCCAAGTGACTTAAAAAGGCAAACCAATCAGGATAACACCCAATTTCTCAATGGAGACTTTGAAAGCCAGAAGGACCTGGACAGAGGTAATGCAGACACTAAGAGGCCATGGATGCCAGCCTAGACTAATATACCCAGCAAAACTTTCAATCATCATAGACGGAGTGAACAAGACATTCCAAGACAAAGTCAGATTTAAACAATACTTATCCACAAACCCAGCCCTACAGAAAGCACTAGAAGGAAAATTCCAACTTAAGAAACTCAGATATACCCTCGAAAACACAGCCAATAGATAATGCCATAGCAGTAAGCCCCAAAGAAGAGACGTACACACAAAATACCACCAAAAAATAACAGGAATGAACAATCACTGGTCATTAATATCCCTTAATATCAATGGACTTAATTCACGTATAAAAAGACACAGGCTTACAGAATGCATACGAAAGCAGGACCCATCTTTCTGCTGCACAAAAGAAACACACCTCAAATTCAAAGATAGACACTACCTAAGAATAAAAGGCTGGAGAAAGACTTTCCAATCAAATGGTCTTAAGAAACAAGAGGTTGTAGCCATCCTAATATGTAGATGTAACCAACCGTCTTATAAATAAGAAACACAGAACCAATGCAAAGAAGAAAGCCAAGAGGTCAGAGCTAAAACCTTACCCTTCCTCCTGCAGTGGTCCTACCTCTCCGAAGGAGCTGGTACTTCCTGTGTTAAAGTCTTTATATAGTCTCTGTTCTGCCTTCTCATTGGTTGTAAACCCAACCACAGGACTGCCTCATCACGGCCTGTTTGTATAGACCTCCAGGTGTTCTATGGTTGGTATTGAGATTAAAGGCATGTGTATCCAATGCTGGCTGTATCCCTGAACACACAGAGACTTACCTAGCTCTGTTTACCAAGTGCTGTGATCACAAGCATACACCACCACTGCCCTGCTTTCCTATGGCTTGCTAATAGCTCTGACCCCCCAGGCAACTTTATTTATTAATATACAAATAACATTTAATTACAAAAGAAAATATCACCATACTAATATCCAGCAAAATAGACTTCAAACTAAAATCAATCAAAAGAGATCAAGAAGGGCATTACATACTCATCACAGGAAAGATCCATCAAGATGAAGTTTCAATTCTGAACATTTATGCCCCAAACACAAGGGCACCCACATATGTAAAAGAAACATTAGTAAAGCTTAAACCACATATAAAATCCCACACATTAATAGTGGGAGACCTCAACACCCCACTTTCACCACTGGACAGATCTCCCAAAATGAAACTTAACAGAGAAATAAAGGACTTAACTGATGTTATGACTCAAATGGACTTAATCGATATTTACAAAACAGTCCATCCTACCAAAAAAGAATATACCTTCTTCTCAGCACCCCATGGAACCTTCTCTAAAATCGACCACATACTTGGCCACAAAGCAAATCTCAACAGATACAAAACAATTGGAATAACTTCCTGTGTTCTATCAGACCACCATGGTTTAAAGTTAGATTTCAACAACAACAAAAACTACAGAAAACCTACAATCTCATGGAAACTGAATAATGCTCAACTGAATCACCAATGGGTTAAGGAAGAAATAAAGAAAGAAATTAAAGGCTTCCTAGAGATCAATGAAAATGAATATACCACATACCCAGACTTATGGGACGCTATGAAAGCAGTGCTAAGAGGGAAATTCATAGCACTAAATGCTCACATAAAGAAGTTGGAGAAATCTCACACTAGTGACTTAACTGCACACCTGAAAGTTCTAGAACAAGAAGAAGCAAAGTCTCCCAGGAAGAATAACGCCAGGAAATCATCAAATTGAGAGCTGAAATCAATAAAATAGAAACAAAGAGAACAATACAAAAAATTAATGAAACAAAGAGTAGGTTCTTTGAGAAAATCAACAAGATAGACAAGCCCTTATCCAAACTAACCAAAAGACAGAGAGAGAGCATCCAAATTAACAAAATCAGAAATGAAAAGGGGGACATAACAACAGACATTGAGGAAATTCAGAGAATCATCAGGTCATACTTCAAAAACCTCTACTCCACAAAACTGGAAAATCTAAAAGAAATGAATAATTTTCTGGATAGGTACCACATACCTAAGTTAAATCAAGACCAGATAAACTATTTAAATAGTCCAATAACCCCTAAGGAAATAGAAACAGTCATTAAAAGTCTCCCAACCACAAAAAGCCCAGGACCAGATGGTTTCAGCACAGAATTCTACCAGATCTTCAAAGAAGAGTTAATACCAATACTGTTTAAATTGTTCCACACAATAGAAACAGAAGGAACATTATCAAACTCCTTCTATGAGGCTACAATTACCCTGATTCCTAAACCAAACAAGGATACAACAAAGAAAGAGAACTACAGACCGATCACTCTCTTGAACATTGATGCAAAAATACTCAATAAAATACTGGCAAACAGACTCCAAGAACACATCAAAACAATTATCCACTATGATCAAGTAGGCTTCATCCCAGGGATGCAAGGGTGGTTCAACATATGAAAGTCTGTCAATGTAATACACCATATAAACAAACTCAAAGAAAAAAACCACATGATCATCTCACTAGATGCAGAAAAGGCATTTGACAAAATCCAACACCCCTTCATGATAAAGGTCTTGGAGTGATCAGAAATACAGAGAACATACCTAAACATAATAAAGGCAATTTACAGCAAGCCAACAACCAACAACAAATTAAATGGAGTGAAACTCAAAGCGATTCCACTAAAATCAGGAACGAGGCAAGGCTGTCTGCTCTCCCCATACTTATTCAATATAGTACTTGAAGTTCTAGCCAAAGCAATAAGACAACATAAGGAGATTAAGGGGATACAAATTGGAAAGGAAGAAGTCAAGCTTTCCCTATTTGCAGATGACATGATAGTATACTTGAGTGACCCCAAAGATTCAACCAAGGAACTGATATAGCTTATAAACAACTTCAGCAACATAGCAGGATAAAAGATCAACTCAAAAAAAATCAGTAGCCCTCCTATATACAATTGACAAACAGGCTGAGAAGGAAATCAGAGATACATCACCCTTTACAATAGCCAAAAATGATATAAAATACCTTGGGGTAACACTAACCAAGCAAGTGAAGGACCTATATGACAAGAACTTTAAGTCCCTGAAAAAAGAAATTGAAGAAGATGTTAGAAAATGGAAAGATCTTCCATGCTCATGGATAGGCAGGATTAACATAGTAAAAATGGCAATCTTGCTGAAAGCAATCTACAGATTCAATGCAATCCCCATCAAAATACCAACACAATTCTTCACAGACCTGGAAAGAATAATACTCAACTTCATATGGAAAAACAAAAATCCCAGGATAGTCAAAAGAATCCTGTACAATAAAATAACCTCTGGAGGCATCACAATCCCTGACCTCAAGCTCTACTATAGAGCTACAGTAATAAAAACAGCTTGGTACTGGCATAAAAACCGACATGTGGACCAATGGAATTGAATTGAAGACCCTGACATTAATTCACACACCTATGAACATATAATTTTACAAAGAATCCAAAACTGTACAATGGAAAAAAGAAAGCATCTTCAGCAAATGGTGCTGGCATAACTGGATATCAACGTGTAGAAGGCTACAAATTGTAGCTAGAGTTTTCTTTCCTGGTCCATGGTCAGGACAAATCTCTGACACCCGCCAGTCCCACAGCTGCTCAGACCCAACCAAGTAAACACAGAGACTTATATTGCTTACAAACTGTATGGCTGTGGCAGGCTTCTTGCTAACTGTTCTTACATGTTAAATTAATCCATTTCTATAAATATATACCTTGCCACGTGGATAATGGCTTACCGGTATCTTCACATGCTGCTTGTCATGGCGGCGGCTGGCCGTGTCTCCCTCTGACTTCTTGTTCTCTCAATTCTCCTCTCTGTTAGTCCCGCCTGTACCTCCTGCCTGGCCACTGGCCAGTGTTTCATTTATTGACCAATCAGAGCAATTTGACACACAGACCATCCCACAGCACAAATAGGACCATATCTGTCACCATGTACAAAACTCTCCTCCACTACTGGTGGGAATCCAAGCTTGTACAACCACTTTGGAAATCAATATGGTGCTTTCTTAGAAAATTGGGAATCAATCTCCCCCAAGATCCAGCTATAACACTCTTGGGCATATTCCCAAGGAATGCTCAATCATACCACAAGGACACTTGCTCAGCTATGTTCATAGCAGCATTGTTTGTAATAGCCAGAACCTGGAAACAACCTAGATGCCCTTCAACTGAAGAATGGATAAATAAATTGTGGTACATATACACAATGGAATACTACTCAGCAGAGAAAAACAATGACATCATGAGGTTTGCAGGCAAATGGATGGATCTAGAAAAAATCATCCTGAGTAAGGTAACCCAGACTCAGAAAGACAAACATGGTATGTACGCACTCATAGGAGAATACTAGATGTAAAACAAAGATGACTGGACTGCTACTCACAACTCCAGGGAGGCTGCCTAGAAAACAGGACCCCAAGAAAGACACAGGGATTGCCCAGTGACAGAGAAATGGATGAGATCTACATGAACAACCTGGACGTGAGTGGGGGTAATGAAGGGCAATGTTCGAGGGAAAGAGAGCTTAGGGGAGCAGGAGATCCCAGCTGGATCAAGAATAGAGAGGGAGAACAAGGAATAAAAGACCATGATAAATGAAGACTCCATGAGAATAGGAAGAAGCAAAGTGCTAGAGAGGTCCACAGAAATCCACAAAGATACCTCCACAATAGACTACTGGCAATGGTGGAGAGACAGCCCGAACTGACCTACTCTGGTGATGGGATGGCCAAACACCCTAATTGTCATGCTAGAAACCCCATCCAATGACAGAGGGAACCAGATGCAGAGATCCATGGCAGGTGGAGCTCCAGGAGTCCAACTGGTGAGAAAGAGGAGGGTTTGTATGAGCGAGAATTGTTGAGACCAAGGTTGGATAAAGCACAGGGACAAATAGCCAAACGAATGGAAACACATGAACTGTGAACCAATAGCTGAGGAGCCCCCAACTGGATCAGGCCCTCTGTACAAGTGAGACAGTTGATTGGCTTGATCTGTTTGGGAGGCATCCAGGCAGTGGGACCGGTCCTGTCCTCAGTGCATGAACTGGCTGTTTGGAACCTGGGGCTTATGCAGGGAAGCTTGGCTCAGCCTGGGAGGAGGGGACTGGACCTGCCTGGACTGAATCTACCAGGTGGAACTCAATCCTCAGGAGAGCCTTTGCCCTGGAGGAGATGGGAATGGGGTGTGAGCTGGGGGGCAGGTGGGGGGTGGGAGGGGGGAGAACAAGGGAATCCATGGCTGATATGTAAAATTAAATTAAGTTATGAAATAAAAAAAGAAAGAAAGAAATGTGGTACATATACACAATGGAGTACTACTCAGCAGAGAAAAACAATGACATCATGAAATTTTCAGGCAAATAGATGGAACTAGAAAATATCATCCTGAGTGAGATAACCAAGAAATTTATTAAATCAAGCTTTTTTTGTATACACAATCATTTGTACACATGCTATCTCTTCCTAAAGGCAGGATTCAAGAGATCTGCAGTGGACATGGATGAGATATGGGTTTTTATGGTTCAGGAGTAGGGGTTTTCCAAATGAGGAATTTGGCAGGAAAATAGATGGGGTTACAGAAGCAGAACATAAGCATAACAAGTTGAAATAAAGACATAGTTGCAAAGTGGTCATCACAAGGCAGTCATAATAGCAGGTAGTCATAACAACAGATGGTCATAATTAACCTTTTGAGATGAAGGCATGGTTGCCATTTCCTAGAACAGGCAGGACAGAACCATTTGTAGTTAAGGTTACAGGTTGGGCATAGCCCAATCCTTAAGAAACAAATTTCCACAAACAGAAATGAATCTAGTTTGTCTTTACTGTAAGATGAATTTCAAGCCTAATATGGAGGCTTGCTGGTTTGTCATACCAAAACCAACTTGGGGAGGAAAAGTTTTATTTCATCTTTCAAATCTTAGGTCATATTCCATCACTGAGGTGAGACAGGGCAGGAACTTAATGTAGGAACTGAAGCAGAAACCATGGAAGAATGCTGCTTAATGGCTAATTTGTCATGACTTGTTCAGTCTGTTTTCTTATACAACTCAGGATCATCTTGCCCAGGGGTAGTACCTGGAATCTCAAACATGAAGCATTAATCAAGAAAATTTCCCACAGACTTGCCTACATGCCAATCTGATGGTGGCATTTTCTCAATAGAAGGTCTCTCTTCTCAAAGGACCCTGGCTTGTGTCAAATTGACAAAAAAGCAAGAAGCACTCTAAATAACAAACCAACCTAAAACTCTGTGACTGCACCATGAGACAGGAGAATACAAGTCAACTGGAGCTCACAATCATTTGTCTTGAGCCCCAGCTCAGGAGATGGAAGGTTTATTCAGGGAAGAAGTCAAGAGTTTCCAGAGGCTCTTGAAGACTACAATCAGAACCCATACTGTAATAACTTACATATTTCATGAGGCAAAGCAAGTCACAATGCCAAACTCCCAGTGTAGATTAGAGAAATAAACTTTTTGTAAGGAAATAGTGTGGCAAAGAGAAATTTTGGCTGGAAGTAGTAGCCTTAGAAGACATTTAAGGATGGGTCACCCTTTCCTGGTCAGCTTTGAATTACACCTCTCATTTCTCTGGTATAATCAGAAAGAGAAGCTTCATAATTGCCTTCCTTAGGATTTAAAATATGTGAAAATGTACAGATTTCAGGGCTTTGTCAAAGGATACCTGCTTCCTCATGGTTAAAAGAATGGGATTTGAGTTTTACCTCTGCCCCTGGATAGAAACATGACACCCTGATCTGCTTCAAGTAATATGGAATATTATTGTCTCCCTGTCCTATAGGAGTTAGCCCAGCTGGGCTTGTCATTCACCTAACCAAGAGACCACTCCTCAGAAAGGCTGATTCACTTGAAGACATACTATGGAGATGAGAGGAATAGTTATGTCCTTAAAATATACTATCCTTCCCAGATGCCTCCTCAGTGCAGCCCTTACACTTTATGCCATGCAGCAGTGCTAAGCTTGGCCACTTTTCTGAGTTATCATAAAAAATTTAGATAGATAGATAAATAGATAGATAGATGATTGATAGATAGATAGATAGATAGATAGATAGATAGATAGATAGATAGATAGATAGATAATTTTTCATTTTCTTCCTTCTACCTCTTTTTCTTTTGGATACTGACCAAAGCCACACTTTCCCTGGGCCCTCTAGGCTTTCACCTTCTTCCTCCAAGGCTTCCTTCTTCCTTTCTGCCATGTAACCATTTGCTGACTTCCAATGCTGAACATTCCAGCTTTCTGGAATACTAACTCAAAATACTTGACTTTTTTGTCCTTTTGTCCATCTCCCTTGTCCTACAAGCTACTAAGATTTCAATTTGCCTACCTTACTGTTTTCTCTGAAACTCCAATAAAACTGTCAGTGAATATCTTCTGAGTCTGTTTTTAAAGTTTTTATTAACAAGGTTATCAAACTCAGTTTCCCTGATAACAAAATGAATATTTTTCAGCCAATAATCCAAATTACAATATCTTTGTACATGATAGCTTTTCACTCCTTCTATACTCAATATTTTCCTGTGTCTCAACAGTGGTCGTCCTGTTAGAAGTTAGATACCACACTTCTATGAATGGGGAAGTTGTCTATCATAAGATGTGTGTGAAGTCTACCTATCATACATAGTGAATATTAGATAAGCAACATGATAAAATAATAAAGTATTAGAGCATTCACTAAGCAAGAAGCCTCTTTGAACATCAGTCATCATTGTCACCAGGATTAGAGGCATGTATAGGCAATATGAAGTTTAAACACATATACTCAGAAACCACAGGAATTTTCCTAAATTTGTCAGTGTCATGAAAAGCTCCAGCTTGTGGTCTAGTCTTTTCTGTGACATTTCATTTGAGTATTTACTTTGGAATTTGATACACAGTTATTCACGGAACTATCCTCACATGATGTATTTTCTACCACAGAAACACAGACTCTCTTCAATAGAAGCACCACCATTCATCCTATAAACTGAGTTCCTGACAGTCCCCAGAAGTTCTACAAAATGACCCCATGGATTTTATTTCATGGTAATTTGCAATAAGGAATAAGACAGATGCTCTGCACTAACTTTCTTGTGCACACGTTACCAGACAGAATTATCTCCATGTTTTATTTTAAAATGTATAAAACAGTTAAAGAGGAGGGAAAAATATGGCCATATTTTAGTGACTGGAATGGGAGTGACATGCAAAGGGGTTGTGAATTTTCTTCTGTTTATTCTACCAACTTTAATCTGAAGGTCTGGGAAAATGAATTAACAACAGCTCCAAGCAGGATCACTGTGAATCATGCTTGCCTGGCTTACCTTGACTGTTACACTGAAGAAGCGTTGCTTCCTCTTTTCTATGTGTTCAAGATTCAAAGTAAGGGAATTTTAGTAGCAGGCCTTGAGGGGAACTAAGCACTGGCCTGAAGTCCCAAAAGAAGAAACCACACAGAACAGCATAAAGCAGCCAGCTTTGTAATCAGACAGATGTGGGTTGGAATCCAGACTCTACTCATTGCTCTGTCATCAAGCAATTTTGCTTGATGAAATGCTGTTGAATTTGCTTATTGCTGCATGACAAACCACCTCAAAACTCAGTGGTTTGAAATAGCAACCACTTTACCACAGGCACAGATTTGTGGGGAGAGAATGAGGCCCATGCACAGCAGGGACACATTGTCTCTGCTCCACAGTGTCTGTTTAGGAACTATATTTTGGCTCATAGATTTGTTTGGTTTTATTTGGTTTGCTTTGGTTTAGTTTGGTTTGGTTTGTTTCTTCTCCAACCAGCATGATAATAGGGCTGGAATGCATCTAAGATGACTATAGGAGCTCTCTCTCTCTCTCTCTCTCTCTCTCTCTCTCTCTCTCTCTCTCTCTCTCTCTCTCTCTTTCTCTCTCGTGTTTGACTCTGTCTATCTCTATCTGTGGATCTGTCTGTCTCTGTCTTTGTGTCTGTCTCTGCCTCTCTCTCTCTCTCTGTCTCTCTCTTCTTTCTTCCTCCCTGTACCTCAGACAACAAGTAACCTCTCTACATGATTATCTTGAGCTTCTTCAAGTGTAACTACCTCAAAATACAAATAAAGAAAAAAAAAACAGAAAAAAGAGAGTTCTTTAATGTAGTATAATGGATCACAGAGATTCAGTGGACAACTCTACACCTTGAAAGTCTATCTTTGGATCTTGACATAAAGTTTGGGTTTAAGTTTGGGCAGTCCTAATGAAGATATGTTCCTAGCCCTTCTTATCTGGGCTCCGGTCTTTCCTCTAAAGAAGTCTGAGACGTTATCACACTGTGAGAGTTTTCTTTCCAGAAGAAAACTTCTTCCTGTTTTGCGGCAGGCTTTTCTTTGTCTCAGAATTAGATTCCTAGGGGTGTCAAATTAAGTCAAGTTACCCTTGGGTGCCTCGTTTTACAATCTAATAGCCAAAGGAAATTATATAAGTATATTTTTAGAATGTCTTCATCTTTGTCATGCCAATTAAGTTTTGCTACTTTTGATTTTAATGTCTCAGTTAATGTGTCTGAAACAAATATCACAAACAGAATACAAGAAGGGGCTTTATTCAACCTATAATCTTAAATCATCACCTATCATTGAGGGAAGTTAAGGAAGAAACTCAAGACAGGAATTTGGAGGCAGGCCTGCTTGCTATACCACACAGCATTAACCAAAATCTCATTTCACAGGCAAAGAAGGTCAGCAGTAATAGAGGATGTTCTTTGCTGTCTGGCAGATTGGCTCATATTCAGCTAACTTTCTAATACATTTCATGACGACCTGCCACAGTGGGCTGGGCCCTCCTATATCAGTTACTAATCAAGATAATCACTCATAGGCATTCCCAAGAGCAATTTGATCTAGAAAATTCCTCAACTGAGGCTCCCATTTCAGGTGATTCTATGCTGTATTGTGTTGCAGTTCAAGCTAACAAGGATACAAGTAAAGGGGAAAAAAATAACCACACCTCTTGCTAAAATGGTGACACAGAACTTGCAGCCAACATTTACCTAAGATTCAGTTGCTAATAAATGGTCCCGTTCTTTTGTTTCTGGTTGCTTTCTTCCAACTCTTCTTAGACTCATATTGTCATGACTTGGAGAAATCTATACTCATTTTTTTTATGGTGGAATAGGCCACCATTATCTTAGAATCATGCAGTAGTGTGTGGGTAGGTCAAGAGTGCCCTGTATGAGGAACAAATCTTAGAGAAGAGCTGTACTTAGAACAAGTTTTTACTGAAGTCTAACCATTGGAAATGGCCTCTGTGCACTAAGACCTTTTCTGTAGACCTACAAAGGACAAGAGGGAGCATATTTCTATGGCAAAGACACAGCCACACCTAAGTAGTAGACAGGACATTGTAGACCAGAGAACAAAAGGCTTTAAAAGAGAGCACCAGTTGAAATCCCAGCTCTGAAGCAGTCACAGCAAACAGTTCATTACCTTCTACATTTCTGTTTTCCTAATGTAAGAATGTATGGCATGTAAGAGAGCCCACAGAGGTGCTCAAAGGCCTTTGTGTCAGGATTTAGCAATGTCAGTGGACATAATAAGTCAGGTTCCTTGATTTTTAATCCATCTGTTCCTACAAACATTTTATCTCCCCAAGTACAATCATACTTCTGGAGTATGTAGCTGGAGCACTGGAGCAATAGCTGAGGGCTTACATTTGACATGAAGTAGAGGTAGAAAAAGAGAGAGGGAAGAGAGAGAGACAGAGACTCAGCCAGAGGTAACCTGAAAAACTGAGCCTGCAAAGGGGATGGAGAAGCAAGGAGCATGCACCCCACCCCACCCCCGACAGTTTCAGAAAGCTTGGTACTCTCCTATTACTATAAAACTCTGTCCAAAACTGTCTTTTCCAAGCACACCGTTTGATTTCCTTTGCTTCTGAAGGTGGCAGAATAATCTCTCAAGAGAAATCCCTTTGCATTTCTTCCAGCTACTGAAATTTGGTTTCTGTTCTCATGAATCCATCAGAACATCTCTAGGACCATTGCTGACATAAATGGCTATAAAAACACTATATATGTTTACCTTCATCCCACTTGGCACTATACACCAGTATTTGGTACTGTTGGCTTCTCTTCCTTAAAATAATCTTCTATTGTGTTGAGGGGACACAAACACATGTCTCTCTTTTCTCTACCACATTATCCTTCTCATTCTCTTCATAGATTCATTCTGTATTATCATCTGGAGCATTTCCCTCTACTGTATTCTCCTCATCTCCATTCTTCACAGTCCCTTCACAGATTCATTGTCAATTATCAGCTGGGGCTGCTTACTCTATCCTTGTCTCCTGACAAGCTCATCTATGTCTATCCCCTAGTGACCTTCTAAAGGCACAGAAATGTACATCTTCAGTACAGCCTCCTCCTGTAAAAGCATTCTGCCTCCACGTTGTTTCCAGATACCATAGTCCCAAAATGTTCAAAGATAAATCCATAATCTTTGTCCATCATGCACAATCTTCTTACAAAATCATTTTTCCTCTACAAAAGCCAGGAAAGTAAGCCAACCTTACTAGACTTCACTCTCTCTTCCTGATCCTGTCACTCTTATCTCCTATTTTTGAATGTGTTATTTTCCATCTCCAGTGATTTTTCAACTACCCAGTTGTAATAGAATAGTTGTTAAGGTTTAAACTATTCATAGAGTGTGAAATAAATTCAGTGGATGTCAAATGCTACTTTTTAATGAAGCACACTGGAATAGTATCATAGTTACTGTTCTATTGCTGTGAAGAGATACCATGAACACACAGCTTACAAAATTATTTAATTGGAGGTTTGCTTATAGCTTCAGAGGATGAATCCATGACCATCATAGAGGGAAGCATGGTAGCATGCAGGCAGGCATGGCACTGGAGCAATAGCTGAGGGCTTACATTTGACATGAAGTAGAGGTAGAAAAAGAGAGAGGGAAGAGAGAGAGACAGAGACACACAGAGAGGGAGGAGGGAGGAAGACAGAGGGGGGCTGCTGAGGGTTTTGAAACCCCAAAACTCACCCCCAGTAACACACCTCCTAGTCTTTCCTAAAGAGTCCACCAACTGGAGATCAACCATTCAAATATATGGGCCTAAGGGGACTATTCTCATTCAAACCACCACAGCTAGATAACAGAAAATAAAACACAAACATGTTTTGCCCATTAAAGGACAAATATTGTACTAACATTCTTCTGATGTGTGTACACACTGGGCCACAAAGTAGAAGTGTTTAGTCCCTGGAATCTCCTACAGAAATGCTTTGTAGCCAGTGACACAGTCCATTCTGGCCTTACTACAAAATATTCAACAAGGTAAGCAGAACGATTCTCCTGTTGCACAAAGTTGATCCCACTTTCAGGAGTGTTTCCCATCAATGGTGTGCAACTTGCTACTCAGCTTTTAATGTGCTCAAGCTGCACAGGTCTTTGCTCAAGCTTTCTGATTTCCACATCTGTCCTCATCATAGCAAAATGGTATGAGCTGTTCCTCCTATCAGTTTCTAACTGCTTAATTAATACCTGTGCATCTTTCTTTGTGTACTAGAGTACAACTTGCACCATACACAGCAGCACACTGGACACTCACCATTGCAATTAATATTTTGTAACAGTCGAATACCTTACACCTATACTCCGACATTCTGATATACCGGGTGCAGCCGCTAGATTTTTGAAAACTCCTCCCTCCGGGGATTCCAGTATTGCTATAAACTATAAACTGTCTTGTACATAAAACAGTGGTGAGAAGAGCCTCAGTTGTAAACTGCTAATAAGAAATTTTAACGAGATTTTGATTGTAAAGATCTTGACATAAACAAATGGAGGTAATAGTTACCATTAGCTGGCAGCAGTGAATGGAACCAGATGACAAAGATTTAGAGGGTCTCTTGGCAGCATACCTTGTCAGGGGACATATAGAACTCGACAAATGTCAGCCATGTTTCTGTACAGCTAGAACTTTTTTTTTTCACATGTGGAAAGCATCCCATTGCAGAGACATCTTTGATTTGAAGCCACCTGTAAGCGACCTGCTTTCACTGTCTCAAAAACCAAAGGCACAACGTGTCCTGCACACGTTGGGGGAACTTTTCAAGGCCTTGAGCATTTACAGAGCTGTGGAGAAAATCTGGATATCAAGTTGAATCTGAGCCTTTGAAACTATTTTGGGTCAGCTACACAGCAGAAGTTGGAAGCTGGCAGAGAGCCCTAAAACTGAGGCAAAAAAATAAACCAAAGACCATTTTTAAAATGCTTTAAGTGCCAAATGTATGAGATGTTAAAATTGCAGCATAATGGAGTAAAAATTTACAAAAGTGGCTTTCCAAAGGTGGTACTTAGCATGCTAGCCCAGAGAAAGGCAATTTTATGGGGAGAAGTCTGGAGAATACACAGGGCCTCTCCCTGGAAATCAGTCTTCCAGAAATCTGTGAATTCTCCCATCCAAGACTACTGGCAATTTATAGCCCACCAGGAGTTAAGAGAGCATGGATTGGACAGCCAGGATAAGGAAAGAGTTTTCATAAACATTAATTGGGCTGCTCAGCTTTTTACTACATTCAATAAATGCTTCCCTGCTTGCCACTCCCAGCCTAGAAACATCTTCCCTCCTCTTCCCTCAAGATCCAGTCATCCCAGAATACACTTGAGGTTCATTTGCTTATTTATGGTCTTATTTTCCTGAGCTCCAGGAAAGGTGTGATTTATGTTCATTCAGCCTGATGGAGGTTTTCTGGAAGGATGGTTGTAAGCACTAGGCTTTTCTCTCCTGGCTCTGCCTGGCCTTCTATCTCAGCTTCCATGGCTCCAGTATGTTCTCACCCTCCTTTTCCCCAATTAAGAACTGCTACAGATTACACATGGACAGATTTATGCATTGCTGGAGACCAGCTTGTTCCCACTAATAGTCTAAAAGAAGAGTATGTTCTATGTCAAAAATCCTTTGCGTGTAATCCAACTGTTTTCTTGGATGTAGTTTCTTTTGACCCAAGCCCACAATTTTTTTTTAAGGTTTGAATTTTATGGGCCTGATACAAAGTCTGTCAACAGTTTCTCTGTATGACTTATTCAGGGTACAGTGTGTTTTCAAAATGTGCAAAGACTTATGGGTATTTCTATCATCTTATGCCAAAAGAAGGCACAGGAAGGGAGAGGGTGAGAAAAGGCAGAGGAACAGTCTCATAATGACCAGTCACTAGCAGACATTCTATTTATTTTTATTAATTAATTAATTTTTTCCAGCCAGGTCACAGTTTCCTCTCTCTCCTTTCTTTCTACCCAGTCCCTCCCTCTAATCGCACCCCCATCCACTCCTCCTCCTTTCTCTTCAGAAAGGGCAGGCCTCCCATTTATATCAGCCAACCATGGAATAACAAGTTGCAGAAAGACTAGGCACCTCCTCTCCTATTAAGGTTGACCAAGGCAACCCAGTAGGAGGAAAGGGTACCAAAAGCAGGCAATAGAGTCAGAGACAGCCTTTGTTCCCAGTTAGGAGACCCACAAGAAAATCAAGCTACATATATGTTCAGAGTGCCTAGTTCAGTCCCATGCAAGCTCTCTGGTTGGTGGTTCAGTCTCTGTGAGCCCCTATGAGACCATATTAGTTGATCCTGTGGTTTTCTTGTGGTGTCCTTGACCCCTCTGGCTCTCATAATCCTTCTCCCTCTTCCACAGGATTCCCCAAAGTCCACCTAATGTTTGGCTGTGGGTCTCTGCATGTTTCAGTCTGTTACTAGGTTGTTGCTGGATTCTAAGTGCTCCCTTGGGGGAAGGGGTGAGAAGGCATGGTGTCAACGACATGGACACCAGGGTCAGGTGAAGGCAAACAGCAAACTCCTTTACTCATAATGGGGAAGACCTTATATACCCTTCTCCCAGCACCCAAACTGTGTCCCAATCTGGTGGCATTGCGTGATCATCCCTCATTGGCTGGGCATGATCAGGAACACTGCCAGAGACAAGGAACTCTGACAGTGCCTGTTGCTAGACCCCAGGCAGACTCCAAGTTGGCTCATAAGGAAGTAAGTTATATGCATGCCTTGGCAACTGGTTTGAGCCAATTTCCTCTACCCTATGGGCCTGTTCTACTACACTGAGTGGAGCTTCTCTGATAGCAATTGGGCACTAGCAGACATTTTTTATTTTTTAAAGTACTGGAGATCAAATCTGTGGACTTAGGCATGCTCAGGAATGGCTCTTCCATTGAATTAAAACAAAAATGATAATCTATCAAGATATTTTTTAAAGTACCAACAGTAAATTCAGTTATTCACTGTTTGTTCAGGGGAACTCTCACAGGAGCCAAAAGGACTTCTAAGGTGCAAAGAATGCCTTAAGTACCTGAAAGCTACACCTTATCATTTCAGAACCCTTTAGTGGCCTCTGGTGGGAAAGATTAGAGAGAAGAGCATCAGCAGCACTGTACCTTGGGGTTTTGCCTGAATGTATGTCTGTGTGAGGATGCCAGATCCCCTGGAACTGGAGTTACAGACAGTTGTGACCTGCTATGAATTGAACCCTGGTCCTTTGGAAGAACAGTCAGTACTCTTAACCACTGAGCCATTTCTCCAGACCCTCTATGTAAGTCTTTAACCTTTTTTGCCTGACACTCAGTGATTAGAAATACAAAATTCATCCTTTTTCATGAAATAAATAAGTAAACTATTTTACATGATTTAGCACATAAGAAGAAGTTATTGTTTTCTAATGGTCTGAATATGTCAAAAAATCTATTTAGTGTTTGTACACATACAATGCCTTTTTAACCTTTTCTAATTCTTAATAATGGGAGTACAGACTTCAAATTAAGAACATTGACCAAAAAAACTGTTTCTATTTAAAATTTAATATCATGATTCATTTTCATTCTTTGCAATATCTTTTCATTGATAGAAAGTGATACCAGCTTTCAATCAACAGTAATACCATGGCTCTCAACTTGAATATGCATAAAAAAAATCACATGAAGAGTCATTAACGCATTGATCTCTAGACCTCATCTTCAGAGTATGACTCACTAAGTCCACATAAGGATGGGGCCATAAAATTGCATTTCTAAGTATTTCTAAGTGCATCACACTCATGCCACTATTCCACCAAAGCAACTGCACAAAAATTTCTTTAAATTAATTTGTCATAATATAACAACTGAGCCAGTGAAATAATTTATGTGTACAGGGAAATCATGAAGCTGACACACATAGTGCAGAATCTAGGAATATGCTAAGTCTAGAACACACTTTGCTTAATGTGCAAATTGCACATTACCAAATGTGCAAAGGAAGCTCCCCATGGTCAAATACTCACCTTTAAAATATGGTATCTAGACATTTTAAAACATTCCTCACAGCTCCAATTTTTAAAATGGTGTGCAAATTTATTTCTTAAGGGGCCCTCAAACCAGAAGTCTCCTAAACATCACAGCAGGACACAGTTCTAATCTTTTGAAAGCCTTTTGAGTTTACCTTGAACATAAATATAATTAAACCACTTGACTTCACCAAATGAGATTATTCTGAAAGAAAAAAATATCTGAGAATTCACTACACTGCAATTAAGTTGGGCTAGCTTATCTCATAATTAATTCTAGGCCACATTTATGTTAAAAGTCATTTAGCCTTCCAGATTAAGTACTTCTATTTTTAAGTGTTTACCTCTTTGAAGTAGTTAGAATGACTCCGAGTTTCCTTCTAACCACTATTTTAAATTCACTAAACAAATTTCAAAAATTCTACAGAACCAGGGATGGAGCTCAGTGATCATCACATGGAGCCTGAATTTCATCCCCAGTACTATAAAGTTGAGAGGAAGGGAGGGAGGGAAAGAGGGGGAGAGAGAGAGAGAGAGAGAGAGAGAGAGAGAGAGAGAGAGAGAGAGAGAGAGAGAGAGAGATTTTGACAAAATAAAGATGTTTTATTCTTCTATTCCTCTGTGAATTATATAAAAATAAGACATTTTTAAAAGGAGGCCTCACTTTGCCTGGTTGGTGCACAATCAAGAGCCAGGTTGTAGAAAAAATAATAGCCTAGAATAGGAGCCACACTTAGAGCCAGGTACACATGGCCGTCACCAAGTCAAACTACATAGTACCCATGGCGGTAAAGCAGAAAGTCTTTATTTGCAACAACACGGAAGACAAGCCCATTGATGGTGGACATTTTCCTGGCTCCAATTTAGCAGTGTGCAAAAACAAAAGTGGGGAGAGAAAAGAAAACACACAGACTTGCCTGTATCCCTTGACATAGTATTACTGAAGCAGGGAGATGAGGTTCCAAAGTCTGAGGAGATAGTGGACTCTCAGTTTCACAGATAAACATTACCTAGATGACTCCTTTGTTGATCAAACTAACGTCATGGAATATGAAAGCAGTTGAAACAAAGGAGATCATAAATTAAATAATGTTGCTCCTGAAAAGACAGAATTGATTGAAGAAGAAAATATATCAAAGATGTAATTCAAGATGGTTATCTTAAAGGAAATAATCAATCAGATAATAAATACTAACACATAGCTCAGGAAAAGAATTAACTTTCAGTTACTGATTTACTCTTTGGGTAGCCATCTAATATTTGTCAAGAAACTGCTAATATACTAATCTATAAGATAGCAATTTCTTCTGATTCCACTTAATAGCAAAAGGGGAAAAAAGGCTGAGTGAGCAGGACAATGATGCAATTACACTGAAATTAAATTACTCTCCTTTGATGCAAACAGCACGAAATTTCTAAGTGTCTTCATAACTTTAGAGTAAACAACAAAAGAAAAAAAATGAGGAAACGAGGGGCAGATGAAGAGCACATGTTTTCTCTCCCATAGAATCTAAAGTTAAGTAAGTCCACAACCTAAGTGCAGAAGGGGTTATTTCAACAGAGGAAGGTAATGGGTAAAAAGGAAGGAGAGGAAAAGAAGAGTAATAGGGAGATAATTATAACATTATGAAATTTTTATAATGAAGTCCATTGTTGTGCATATTAAATCAAAATTAAAATTTAAAGTTTACTGTAAACATTATGAAAAGGAGAAAAGATATTGTGGTGAACTAACTCAGGATGACAGAACAAAAGGTTTTTAATTTTAAGAATTAAAAACCTAGGATTCCTGATTCACTGGGAACACACCAACCTAGCAGAAGAAGGAAACAACCCCCAAATCCAACAAACACCCCGAGCAAACACACAGGCCATACCTGCCAGAAAACCAGGTACTCTCCCCATAGAACTTCTCCTCTCTCTCCTTGTTCCCCCAGATCCCATGCCTAGCTCTTCTGCAGACACACATGGCAGTCTTCTCTGCCACCCTCCAGGCCCTCTCTCATCTCTGGTGGATCTCACAGGTCCTCCCTTTCTAACCTTCCTCCTCCAACTCATTGCTTTGTCCCTGACCCCAACCCCAGCAGGCACTACCTGCTAACCCAAGGGCCTCTATCCTAAGGAAACAAGTAGGATGAAGGCAGACCTAAACTTTTTATACTGCTACTGAGATCCAGTTCCCTAGGTTCATCCTGATCTCTGTAGCAGGAAATCTGCTATGGCCTCCCTTTCATCTCTAACCCCATCCCCAAGGGAACACAATGATTTTCTCCTCAAATATTTCTTTCCTCAACTCATCCCAGTATCCTAGCCTCAAGTATCAGTAGGCATCCCCTGTAAACACACCAGCTGAGCAGGCCAGGAAAACAGGCAACACACAGCCATCATACTCTGAAAATCCAGCGAGGAAACAGAAACCAGGGAACAAAACACCCACGCAACGAAGACAAGTCCAGAAATCAGTGCCTAGATCTATGATCATACCAAATTCAGAAGCCTAGATGTCACCATAAAAGCACACTCAATAATAGACAAGGCAATATGTCACCATTACAGTCCATCTATTCTTCCACCACAGGCCCTGAATATTCCAACACAGCTGAAGCACAAACAGGACCTTACAACCAACTATGTGAAGATGACAGAAGTCCTTAAAGAGGAAAAGAATAAATCCCTTAAAGAAATCCGGAAAACACAAACAAATAGTGTGAGGAAATGAATAAACCCCTTTTTAAAAAAGTCTGAAAAACACAAACAAGACCTGAAAATGGAAATAGAATCAGTAGAGAAAACACAAATGGAAGGAATTCTGAAAGTGAAATTTTCAGGAATTCTAACAGGAACTACAGAGGAAAGGTTTACCGAACACAAGAGAGAATCTGAGGTGTTGAAGTGGATACTTCAGCCAGAGAAAATGTTGAACCTAAAAAACTCATGACACAAAACACCCAGGAAATCTGGGACATCGTGAAAAGACCAAACCTAAGGATAATAAAGGAATAGAGAAAGGAGAAGAAATCCAGCTCAAAGGCCCAGAAAATATTTTCAACAAAATCACAAAAGAAAATTTTCCTGACCTAAAGAAGGAGATGACTATAAAACAAGAAGCATACAGAACACCAAATAGATTGGACCATAAAATAAAACATCTTCACCACATGAAAATCAAAACACTAAACATACAGAACAAAGAAATAATTCTAAAAGCTACAAGGGAAATAGACCAAGTAACATATAAACATATAACATATAAATTAGAATTACACTTGACTTCTCAATGGAGACTCTAGAAGTCAGATGGTCCTGGACAGATGTGGTTCAGACTCTAAGAGTCCACAAATGCCAGCCCAGACTATTATATCAAGCAAAGCTTTCAATCATAGATGAAGAAAATAAGTTATTAAATGATAAAACCAAATTTAAACAATATCTATCTATAATTCCAACCCTACAGAAGATGCTAGAAGGAAAATTCCAAATTAACTACACCCGTGAAAACACAAGAAATTAATAAACTCCCACCAGAATAATCAAAAGAAGGGAAACACACACACCCCAGCAACAGCAACAAAATAACAGGAATTAACAATCATTGGTCATTGACTCTCTCAATATTAATGATCTCAATTCCTCCAATAAAAAGATGCAGACTAACAGAAGGTATGGGAAAACAGGATCCAATCCAAACTTCTGCTGCATCCAAGAAATACACTACAGCATCAGGGTAAAGGCATGGAAAAAATATTCCAAGAAAATACACCTAAGAAACAAGCCGGTGCAGCCATTTCAATATCCATCAAAGTAGATTTCAAACCAAAACTAATTTAAAGAGATAGGGAAGTATTCTACATACTCATCAAAGAAAAAAATCCACCAAGATGACATTTCAATTCTTAACATCTATGCCTCAAACACAAAGGCACCTACATTTGTAAAAGAAACATTACCAAAGCTTAAATCACAAATCATCCCTCACACATTGACAGTGGGAGATTTCAACTCCCTGCTCTCACCAATGGACAGGTCATCCAGACAAAAACTAAACAGAAAAATACTGGAGCTAACAGATGTTGTGAACCAAACAGACTTAACAGATATCAACAGAACATTCCACCCAAACACAAAACAATATACGTTTTTCTCTGTACTCCTGGACTGTTCTCCAAACTGACCACATATTTGGACACAAAGCAAGTGTCAACAGATAAAGGAAAATTGAAACAACTCCCTGCTTCCTATCAGACTACTATGGATTAAAGCTGGATATCAACAACAACAGAAAGCTTACAAACTCATGGAAATTGAACAGCTCCCTACTGAATGAAAAATGGGTCAAGGCAGAAATAAGAAAGAATGTCAAGACTTTCTTGAATTCAGTGAAAATGAGGGCACACAGAGGCAAACTTGTGGGGCACAGTGAAAGGAGTGTAAGAAGAAAGTTCATAGCACTAAGAGCCTCCATTAAAAAAATGGAAGATCTCATACCAGCAACTTAACAGCACACCTGAAAGCTCTAGAACAAAAAGAAGTAATCACACCCAAGAGGAGTAAACAGCAAGAAATAATGAAACTGAGGGCTGAAATAAAGTGGAAACAAAGAGAACTATACAAAGAGTAAATGAAACAAAGATCATTCTTCTTTTTAAGCATGTGGCCACTGGTAGGTTTCCCATGCTTCAGTGGATGGCCCTACACCGTGCACATATGGACAGCACAAATTGGACATAGTGAGGTTATCAAAAGAAGACGTGAAATTTGGATGAAGGCTTTTTGGAAGGATGTGGAGAGAGTTGGAGGGGGGACATAAGAGTAGATTATCATCATATTTCATTGTATACATATATGGAATTCTCATAAAGAAGGAAGGAGAGAAGGCAGGGAAAGAAGGAAGGAAGGAAGGAAGGAAGGAAGGAAGGAAGGAAGGAAGGAAACATCTAAAGTTTAGGAGGGTGACAGACACTTGTAACCAAGTTCAGGAAATATCCCAATGCACACAAATACTTGGAGGTACATGGCTGCCCAACTTATAGCTAATGCTGCCAAGCAGACCAGGCAAAACCTAAACTATTCTGTTAGAGTCTATGGCTAAGGGCCTCTCTCACTGTAACAGCAGAACCATGGCAACAAGAAAGAATAGGACAAGCAAAGACAAGAGTGACTAGGGAGAAAGATTTCAAAGTGGATGGACCTGGATGTTTCCTGGAAAGGGTTTTGAGGATTTGATCCAAACAGATCTTTTCAACAGTGTTCAAAGTCATGAGTCCACCTGATGATTAGTTTATTACAAAAGTAAGAATCTCAGCCGGGCGTGGTGGCGCACGCCTTTAATCCCAGCACTCGGGAGGCAGAGCCAGGCGGATCTCTGTGAGTTCGAGGCCAGCCTGGGCTACCAAGTGAGCTCCAGGAAAGGCGCAAAGCTACACAGAGAAACCCTGTCTCGAAAAAAAAAAAAAAAGTAAGAATCTCTTCTGCATGTAATCTAATGATCAGTGTCCACAGCTACGGTCATATTGTGTTCCCCAATATATTGTGCACCCTAATAAACTTATCTGGGGTCAGAGAACAGCTGCTAGACAGACATAGAGGCCAGAAAATGGTGGCACACACACCTTTAATCCTAGCATTCTGGAGGCAGAAATCCATCTGGATCTCTGTGAGTTCAAAGCCACACTGGAAACAGCCAGGCATGGTGACATATGACTTTAATCCCAGGAAGTGATGACAGGAAACAGAAAGGTATATAAGGCGTGAAAACCAGGAACTAGCGTCTGTTAAGCTTTCAGGCTTTCAAGAAGCAGTTCAGCTGAGATCCATTTGGATAAGGACACAGAGGCTTCCAGTTTGAGGAAAAAAGATCTGCTGAAGAATTGGCAAGGTGAGGTTAGCTGTGGCTGTTCTGTTTCTCTGATCTTCCAGCGTTCACCCCAGTACCTGGCTCCAGGTTTGATTTTATTAATAAGACCTTCTAACAATTCATGCTACACACAGCATTATTTCATAGGCTTGCCTTCTCTCCAAGCTTCCACAAGTATTTCTGAAGTAAGCTCCAGGCCCAGCCTAAAGGGCCTAGCCAGAAACCTCTGGGAGATGGAGACAGCATTATTTGGCATGCTGCTCTTCTTATGCCACACCCAGCTGGTAAAGAAGTCAGTGGGTTTTAGGGAGAAAAATTCAGGGTCAGAATTAGGAGAACCATCCAGATCCCGTTAACTTCTCCCACTAACAATCATGGCCAAGAAATTCTGCACCAGTCTCGTGAGATGCTCTCAGACATATGGCACTGGGCTGATATTTTTGCTCATATGATTAAAACACTCAAATTTTGTAACTATTCTGTCTCAGTAAGCCTAGAAATGGTTTAGAAAGGGTGGCTCTTCCAATTTCCAGTGGGTCCATCCTTTGAGGCTCTCTTGCTTTCCCACAGATTATAACTAGTCAAAGTGAACAAGACAATGAAATTCTAAAACCTACAGTTATGGTTTTCCTTCAGCACGCACATGTGTGTGTGTGTGTGTGTGTGTGTGTGTGTGTGTGTGTGTGTACAATTTAAAATAAAACAGCTATTACTAGTCCAAAGTGGTTACAGGTTTGGGGCCAGACTGTCTTTCATAAGCAACTTCACAGTCACACATTCAACAACTCCTGAGAGACCTGGTGGTCATACATCTGAGGACCAAGAAATGGACCTCTGGTTCATCAGCTGACATGATTGCAAGGCAGTTAAAGAAATGTAGCAGGGCTTGTGAGCAGCACTCAGAAGCAGCAACTGAGGAAAGACAACATAGCAGGGCTGGAGAGGAAGCTTAGCAGCTAAGAGCACTTGCTGCTCTTTGAGATCTGAAGTTCAGTTCTCAGCATCCACATTGGGAAGCCCACAACTGCCTGTAACCCCTGTTCCAGGGGATTCAGATTCTTCTTCTGGCCTCATGGGCCCCTATATTGACATGCACACACCCCCACACAAATGCATATACATGATTACGTAATTAAGAATAGTATAAGCCTTTTATAAATAAAAAAGCAAAGAAGCAGTAATGTTTGTTGACAACTCAGATTTCGAGAGAACAGTCAAGCAACAATTATATTAAAATCCAAATAATCATTTTGGCAGGTGCAATTTGGCATCCAGATGGACCACACTAAACAATTCAATTCTATTTTAATTATTTAAATATCATGTTGTGAACCACTTACTTGGCAACTAGAAATGTTGAAAATCTGTTTAATAGGAACCACACTGTGGTTTTGCTCTGTGGGGAAGGCTTTCTGCAGTCTCTGCAACATTCATAGTTGCTTCAGTTGCCTGAAAGCTCCTAAAAGGAAGAAAGGAAGGAATGGGCTCCCACTTCCTTATGTGTAGCAAGCCCTGGACTTTACACGCTACCTGCATTGGTTCAATCCATCCTAAGAGCAGATCAGTGTCATCCATATCCTAAAGCTGGAAAACCAGACTGCCTCTGCTGAAACAACATGCCCATATAGCTAGGGAACAGCAGGTTCAGAATTCAAAACTAGCTTGTTGAACTTCAAAAACACATTCTAGAGACAGCACATTTTTTTATAAAAAGCACAATACATGTTTTAGCAGGAAATATCATGAGCAGCCATCAGTGAATGAAAATGTGATTTTTGCATTAGTTACTTTCCTGTTGCTATGATTAAACACCATTGACCAAAAGCGACTTGTGGAGAAAAGTTTATTCTGGATTATTGTTCCAAAGGAGGAGACCACAAAGGCTGGGGAGGCAGGGCAGCAAGCAGCAAGAACAGGAAGTTGAGATATTACATCTTCATCGGAAAATGATGCAGGAAGCAAACTGGAAGTAGGGAAGGCTATAAACCCTAAAAGCTTACCCACAGTGACTTACTTCCTCCAGTAATTCTATACCCCCTAAAAGATCCACAACTCTCTGAACAGCATCATCAAGTGGGGACCAAGTGTTCTAATACCTGAACCTACAGGGACCAACTTTGGGTTTCTATTGCTGTGAAGAAACATTGTGACCATAGCAACTCTAATAAAGGGAAACACTTAACTGGGACTGGCTTACAGTTTAAGAGGTTTAATCCATTATCATCATGGCAGGAAGCTTGGTGACATGCAGACAGACATGGTGCTGGAGAGGCTGCTGAGAGTTCTACATCTGAATCCACAGGCAGCAGGAAGTCACGGTGACACACTAGCCAGGCTTGAGCTTCTAAGACCTCAAAACCCACCCTTTAGTGACACACCTCTTCCAACAAAGCCACACCTACTACAACAAGGCCACACCTCCTAATAGTTCCACTTCCTGTGGGCCTATGTGGGCCATTTTTATTCAAACCACCACATTCTACTCCCTGACTGCCACAGTCTCATTGCCACATCATAAGGCAAAAAGAATTCAGTCCAACTCTAAAAGTCCCAAGAATCATTAACAATCTCAACATTATTTAAAAGTCCAAAGTAGCTTCTGAGATTTGAAACAATCTCTTAACTGTAACCCACTATAAAGTTTTTTTTTATTTTTTATTTTTATTTTTTTTTTATTTTTTTTTTTTTTGGTTTTTCGAGACAGGGTTTCTCTGTGTAGCTTTGCGCCTTTCCTGGAACTCACTTGGCAGCCCAGGCTGGCCTCGAACTCACAGAGATCCGCCTGGCTCTGCCTCCCGAGTGCTGGGATTAAAGGCGTGCGCCACCACCCAGCTTAAGTTTTTTTTTTTTTTTTTAAAGTACATATTCCCAACGTAGACTGGCTTAAAATATACATTCCATTTCCAAAAGGGAGGATTGGGGTCAGAGTGAGAAAATACTAGACCAAAGCAAGCCTGAAACCCAGCAGGGCAAATTCCAAATCCTGTAGCTCCATCTCTGATATCAAATGTCTTAGATGGCTCCATTCCTCCAACTTTGCTATTTCCTATAACATACACCTCTCTCTTGAGATGGTTTCACTCCCTGTATAGAGCTATCCTTGTCAGGCACATCACATCTCTGACATCTCTAACATCTTCACTTTCATTTCAGGCTTCATTTTCAAATTTCATGCCATGGCTTCTCAGGACCTCCCATCCTCAGGGCTTTCATGTAGGATCTCCTCTGTCACATGCTGCCTGGCTAGGCTCAGCAGCTCCCTGAAACTTCAGAGAGAGAGTAAATAGCCTCACTCCTGCATCTTCATATTTCCAAAGCCAGTGCCACAAGGATGACACTGCCAAGTTCTGCCACCAAATTGGGGTGGATTCTTGACTCCTCTAAAGACATTAGTAGTAGCTTTTGTATGATGAAGCAATTGCTTTCTAGGAGAAAGTATCCCCTAGGTTTTCTCCTTTCACAAGTTGAAAGTTTAGCTAGGATGGGGCCAGAGGTGGTTCTTGCCTAAATTTTACTATTTAATTTAGTCCATGAGTTAATGGACAGAAAACACTATGATGTTAAACTATCACACAGATGGCCTCTAGCCTAGTTGGTAATAGTAACCTTATTCCCCTCTGAAACCCCATGAGCCAGGCATCCACAGTCTGGAATACTCTCTGCACTATATTATTCATGCTTGTAGTAGAATGGACCACTAAGCTCTGCTTACAGGATTCAACTACTTTAGTAGTTCAACGTTCCAAAGCCTTCTACATTCCTCCATAAAACAACATGGCCTGGCTCTTCACAGCACCAGTCCACTCCCTGATACCAACTTCTACATCAGTTACTTAGGTAATGACTTAGAGAAGAAAAATATCTTGGCTTACAATTCCAGAGGGAGAATCCATAGTGACAGGGAGAAATGGCAGCAGGCATCTGGAGAAGGAAGCTGAGGGATCACATCTTCAACTACAAACATGAAGTGACATGTAAACTCTCAAAGCCTGGCACCAGTAACGCATTTTCTCAAGCAAGGCTTCTCCTCCTAAAGGATCAACAACCTCCACCAAACAGAGTCACCAACTCAGGACCAAATGTTCAAATATGTGAGCCTATGGGAGACATTCCTTCTTCAAACTACCATTCTTATGATGCACATTAGGAAATATTGTAAGTAGCCATCACAGTAAATGGAAATGAAAATTCTGTAAGAAAGCTGGAGGGCTTTTGTTGTTTGAATCTGTAGAAGCACAAAATTTTCTCACATCCCATCTCCCTTCCACCAAAAAACAAAACAAAACAAAACAAAAACCTAAATGACAATACTCCACAGACCATGGAAATTTTGCTAATTACGAGTTAGTAATCTATGATCAAATTTAATGACTACATAATAATCCTCTGGGGGACTTGTTAGATGGCATAATCAGATCAGCATATCTGGGAAAAGGATGAGCTCTTTTTTTTCAGGTCTAACAAGCTCTGCTTGGCAACCATCTTGCCAGGCCTTGGACTGCGCTTGGAGCAGCAAGAGTTGGCAGGGTGCTCAGCTGTCTTTAAGTAGCAATGGGCAATCTTCTGCTCACAAACTTCATTAAGCCCAGTTGTGAATGAATGCTCTTTAACACTACTCATTTGTTTCTTCATTTTCAGTTTTTAGATTTAGATATTCTAGACTACATCCTCATAACATCATAACACTGAGTCTGTGACTTGGTTACTAATGTTACTGTAATGAAGAAGAACAAAGAGGGCAAAAAGAAATATAAAATGTACAGCTTGGAGAGAAAAAAATGCAATCACTTATTCTAAAAAAAAAAAATCTTTCAACTTGCCCCACGGATCTATCATTTTACCAGATATCTGCTCAAATTCTATAGTCTGATTTTCTTCAATTGATTGTACATTTACTTGTCAGTTAAATGTGCATCGAAAAGAACCTACTTTCAGGACAAACTTTTACCCTAGATCACTGATACACTGATTCACTCATCAGTGGAACTGGCTGAAACTAGCAACTTTTGAGCAAATCCATGCATTTCTTCTTAACAGACTCTGTCCCTGACCTCAATAATATGATCCTAGACATTCAGGAATCTTTGGGGAAATGGTTCATTTTTTGTTTGTTTTGCATTACCACCTTCAGGTTAGCACTGAAGTATTATTTCAAAAAGCATTTCAAATGGATTATATTCCAGCAACTTTTCTTTTAAATCGATACCTGAGCAACTATATACAAATTTTTAAATAAGCTCTCCTATAATTAAAAAAAGAACAACTGCCATTTTTATCAATTCTGAGAACAAATATACATGTAGTGTTCTAAAGAAGATAAATATTGGTCAGTTAAAATCAGGTAAAGTGTTAACTTTGATCACAATTAAGCCAAAGTAATAACTTCAGGCCAACATATCTGCTAAAATTGGAGCAAAATAAATAATTTTGCTCTTCTGTTCATTCACTTGATCATATTAAATAACTTTTGTGGCTGATATAATACTTATAATGCTATCAGAATCTCTGTGTCATCAAAATTTAAACTTTTACATAATCAAATTAAAGAAACTCACCCTTAAAATATTTTAAAATAATGGATATTGTATTCACATACCAGAAAATCCTCTCCATCCTTCATTACTACTCTTGTCTTTCTAGACATGTGTTATCTGAATAGAACCAAACCCTTCGTATCCCACAAAGCCAGTTTTGGGGGAAGCCTACCCCATTCCTGGCTAATCAACCTGAAGCTAAGCAAGTATTCTTTTCCCTAGGCAGAATAATTGAAATAAGGATGGACTTTCAATCCAATCAAAGTAAATAAATATGACCAAAGTTTTGTTATCATAGTCTTGCATAGGAGCTTTCTGAAAAAAACACACAGGCAACACCCAAAGGGGGTCCTCCAAGAGTCAGGACATGTCTCAAGACTCCTAACCACAATGGGGAGCTAACCCTTATCAACCAGAGAGCACCATGACAGGGAATAAGAGATACAAACTAAGAATGTGAGATAAAAACTATCCCTCAAATTCATATCAATCATCTATGTAGCGGATACACCTCTAATTGAATTATGGAGACCTTTTGAAAACCCTTTCAAATGCCTTGCCATAGTTCAAAAGTACATTTTTCCCAATACCATAGCCATACATACATATGTCAAAGTAAGAAGTGAGTTCATTGGAATGATGACCCAGTCACTTTCTCTTCCTAGAACTCTAGGAAATGAAACAAAGCTCATAATCCAATAGTTTGCAGAATCTCTCTTCCTCTTTTTGAAAACTGGAATGGCAAAACAGCATTGCCATATCTGATTTTAACATAGCTCCTATTGTCTGAGTAACAACCTCACTTACAAGAATTTTTTCAGTCTGTCTTTTTTTCTTCCTTTCTTTCTTTCTTTTCTTTCTTTTCTTTCTTTCTTTCTTTCTTTCTTTCTTTCTTCATTCTTTCCTTCCTTCCTCCCTCCCTTCCTTTCTTTATTTCATTTTTTTTCTTTCTTAAGAAATTGAGATATACAGTTATCTCCCAGTATCATGGCAGACTGGTTTCAGAAGCCCTACAAATATCCAAATCTGCTGATTCTCAAATACGCATACAAAATCATATATACACATGGCTTATACAATCCTTCCACATTATATCTTTTGTAGAGTCTCAGAACACCTCATCCAATGTAAATATTATGTCAGAAGCTGCCACGCTGCACTGCTGGGGGAGTAATGACAGGAAAAAGACTGTTTGTGTTCAGTACAAACACAATTGTTTTTCAAAATATTTTTAACTCAATGTTTATTTGCATCTATAGATAGATAACCCACAGATACAGAGAAGTAGCTGCAGCTAAAAGATAAATATGCATTTATAGTAAGAGAGGCTTTTCTCCTTTCTTTATGACTTCTCTGCCAGCCTGGGCTCTTTTTCTGCTCACCTTGTTAGAGTTTCATAAAATATGATTCTATTAGAGGTGGGGTTTTTTATTATTTTCTCTCCTGTGTTAAATTAAATAGAGTCTTGTCCCATAAATATGGCAGCTTCACTGAGATAAAGTTAGCACGTTCAACACAGTCCTCATATCCTGAGTGAGTGTGAGTGCTACTCTCATCCATAGGCAACACAGTGGAGAAAGTGATGGAAGAATGTGCCTCCTTCAGAGGATTGCAGTAGGCAGGTCATACTAATTATGTGCCATAACAACAGCTCCAAGTTTGAGGAGCTTATAACATTTTCCCCACTCTGTTCATAGATTGTCAGTAGGTTGCTGAAATTTTATTCCACATTTCTTCCCATTAGAGATTTCTATGGACTGTATTTGTCCCTCCACATAAAACCATATTTGGTATTTAAATTCTATCAGCTAGGTAGACCCTAATCCAATGTGACTGGTGTTTATAAGAGAGAGAGAGAGAGAGAGAGAGAGAGAGAGAGAGAAATACAATGAGAGGACAAGGAAAAGTCAGGCAACTCCCTGATTTTTGGTCTCCTTATCTGTGAGAAACAAATGTCAGCTATTTAAGCCACACACACTGTGGTATTCACAAGTTTCCAAACTGAAGAAATCATCTTCAGTCTCAGGGTAGAGACAAGGTCATGGTTGAGCTATGCAATTTTTGAAAGCACCTGCTTGGCATTGGCCAAAGGCAGTTAAGTGAACTGTACAGAAACTAAAAACCAGGGTAAATGACTACAGAAAGCTATTGAAAGTCACATGGCAATGGGTTTGCCTTTAAATAGTCTCTTAACACAGATAACCAAAACATTAAGACAGCAATATTACCCAGTTGTCTATTATGGTATAGAGTCTACCAAGAGATAATGATACTGACATTGTTGCATCTCACAGATCTGTGGATTGACTGAGTTCTGCTAAGCAGCTGCCATTTGGAAATATCTACAAAGAGAAATGTGTCATCCAAAGGCTCAACTGGCTGAATACCTGAGGTGTTTGACTCATGATGACAAGTAATGCTGGCTGTCAGTCCTAGCATGAATATCTGTGCATGTACTCTATGTGTAACCTGGGCTTCTCATAGCCCTTCAGATAGACAACAGCCTCAAAAACTGACCAGTCCCAAAGTGAAGAGCTCTAGACTCTTTCTAACTGGGAGGACTACCAAAGAACCTGTGACCATCTCACTTTACCATTGGTATGTTCTCTTTCCAGTATGGCTCACCAGTCAGGAGCTAGACATTTGGCCCCATTCAACTTAAAGAGTACTAGGGGAGAAAACTATGGTAAACCAATTCACCCCACTGAAAAAAATGAAGTTTTGCCATCAAGGAAGAAGAGGTAAATGGGTATTAGGATAAACAGCTTGTAGTTTAGCCCATACATATTTTATTTCCTATCTAGTTGATGTCTTAAATCGATTCATATTTCACTGGGTTTTATTCATTTGTTGTGTGTGTTTACATGGCTCTGTGTTTGTGCACACATGTGTTTGGTTTTACCTGTATATGAGAACCAGAGATCAGCATTGGGTATTGTGGAAAGCACAGCCCATGGGCTGTAAGTCACTTGGCAATTAAAATGTCCACACGAGATTTGTTTTTCAAATATACTTGTTTTATTCACACAAACATTGCTTATAATACATGCTAAAATGAAAGTTAACCAGACCTACCCCACAAGCAAGGAACAGTTAGCAGGGCAGAAAACACTAGTGCAGGGTTCCACTGGGAAATCTTCTCAGGTGAGGATGCTTCATAAGCTTACAGGCTTGACACATATCTACTGTGAAGCCCTTCAGCTGCAGTAGGCCAGGACAATGGCACTGGTCTCAGAGATCCAGAAGATCTGAGAGAGCCATAGGCCAGAGGCTAGCACTGATAAGAAGGCATGTGGGAGTCCAGTGACAGTGCCCAGTGACAGTTCAAATGTCAAAGGAGCCAGGGTCACATATAGAGGCCAGTCTCAAGTCCTCTTGCTGTTGGGTACCAATGCACGGCAGTTTGATTCTAGGGACTATTTCCAAAGTTTCAATTTTTCTATTTGTAAGTGAGGCATAGTGACACCATCAAAGCAGACCACACCATAGGTAGAAAGAAAGTTTTCGTGGGGATCAAACTGCCAAGGCTATCTCTTGGGGAAAGGTGGTTGGCAGAGAAAAGCAAAATGGCAGAAAAGCAAGGGTGTTTTATATGATCATTAGCAGGGTTGGGGG
>CABHPR010127568.1:0-36872 GCA_902168415.1 Peromyscus melanophrys
TTTTTTTTTTTTCTTTTTTGTTTTTGTTTTGTTTTGTTTTGTTTGTTTTTCTTTTTTGTTTTGTTTTAAGACTGCAGAATAAGGAAAACTGAGCATTTGCCACACTACTTTTCTTCATCTTGGATGTCATCAGAGGGGACAGTTGTTTCCTCCTCTATGATATCTCAGTCTGAAAGGCTCCAGCTATAGAGATGGAAAATGACACATGACAGCTATGTAGTGATAGCTGCAGATACCAGACATCCAGCAACTCTCAGAATAAGCAAAACAGTTCATCAAGTGCCACTGTTGTGAATTGTGCCACTTTTTAAATACTTTAGTTCAAAACGTCTATCTGTGCTTAGAAAGGTTCTAAAATAATTAGAAAAATTAATGATGCTAAAGAGAGGGATGCTGCCTTTAAGCTTTCAAAACAGAATGTAATGGCAGAATAGTTGATAACTCTGGGGAAAAGCATTTTTTATTTTTGTTTTGTTCTTGTTTATTTTTTGTTTGTTTTTTTCATCCCAACCAAAATTTCCCCTCTGTTTTCCCATCCCAGTTCCTCCCCACCTCTCATCACCCCATCTTCTCCTCCTGCTTTTCTTCAGATGCAGTCAGGCCTCCCATGGATATCAGTCAGCCATGGTATATCAAGTTGCAGTGAGACTAAGCGCCTCCACTTCTATTAAGGCTGGATGAGGCAATCTAGAAGGAGCAATGGGTCCTAAAAGCAGGCAACAGAGTCAGAGAGAGCCGGCTCACAAGAAGACCCAGTTACACCATTGTAACATATATGCAGAGGTCCTAGGTCAGTCCCATTCAGTCTCCCTAGTTGGTTCAGTCTCTGTGAGCACTTAAAAGCCCAGGTTAGTTGATTCTGTGAATTTCCTTGTGGTGTCCTTGACTCCACTGGCTCCTCCAGTTCTTCCTCCCCCTCTTCCACTTGATTCCTTGAACTCTGCCCAAAGTTTGGCTGTGAGTCTCTGCTTCTTTTTCCATCAGTTGCTGAGTGAAGCCTCTCATATGACTGTTGGGCTAGGCATCAGTCTATGAGTATAGAAGATATAATCAGGAATCATTTCATTGATTTTTGCCAGTCCTGTTTGATTCTATTCTAGGTCCCTGGGGTATCCCTCCTCTGGGTCCTGGCCTTCAAGGGTGTACTCCATCTCTGGGTATGGGTCTTCAGCTGTTCCAGTCATTAGTTAGGCACTCTCACGATTTCTGTGCCATCTTTACCACAGTACATCTTGTAGGCAGGGCAAATTGTAGGTCGGAGGGTTGGTGACTGGATTGGTGTCCAAGTCCCACCACAGATAGGCTTGTCAGGTTACAGGAGATGGCCCATTTAGGGTCCTTATACCCCATTGCTAGTAGTCTTAGCTAGAGTCAAACTCATATATCCTGGGAGTTTCCATTGCTCTAGGTTTCTAGCCCATCATAGAGATGCACCCAGATTCCAGTGGTCTCTCTCAATACTCTCTCCCTCCATCCTCCCCTGACCTGATCTCTCCTGTTCCGATACTCACACCTCCTTCCAGACCCCTCCTCTGTCCACTGGCAATACCATTTCTATTTCCCCTTCATAGTGAGACCACCCCCTCCACCACAAGCTCTCCTTTTTACTTAGCTTCTCTGGGGCTGTGAATTATAGTGTGGTTCGCCTTTACTTTGCACCTACTATCTACTTATGTGTGGGGACATACCATGCCTGTCTTTCTGGATCTGGGTTGCCTCACTTTGGATGATTTTTCTAGTTCCATCCACTTGCATAAAAATTCCCTTTATCCATTCCTCAGTTGAGGGATATCTAGGGTTTTTTCCAGTTTCTGGCTATTACCAATAAATCTCCAATGAACATAGCTGGGCAAGTGTTTGGGTATAGGCTGAGGAGTGGTGTAGCCGGTTCCTGAGCTACACCAATTGCCAATTTTCTTAGAAACTGCTAAACTGACATCCAAAGTGGCTGTACAAGTTTGCACTCTGACCAGCAGTGGAGGCTTGTTCCCATTTCTGCACATCCTCTCCAGCATGAGCTGTCACTTGTGGGTTTGATCGTAGTCATTCTTACAGGTGTAATATGGAATTCCATTGTTGTTTTAATCTGCATTTCCCCGATGGCTAAGGATGTTGAACATTTCTTGAAGTGACTCTCATTGATTTGAGATTCTTCTGTTGAAAATTCTGTTTAGGTCTGTTTCCCATTTTTAAATTGGGTTATTTGGATTTTTGATGTCTAGTTTCTTTAGTTTATATGTATATATGTGTGTGTGTGTGTGTGTGTGTGTGTGTGTGCGTGTGCGTGTGCGTGTGCGTGTGCGTGTGCGTGTGCGTGTGCGTGTGCGTGTGTGTGTGTGTGTGTGTGAGAGAGAGATAGTAACCCTCTGTCAGATCTGGATTTGGTAAAGATCTTTTCCCAGTGTGTGCACTGCCATTTTGTCCTGCTGGCAGTTTCCTTACAGAAGGTTTTCAGCTCAAGAGGTCCCATTTATTAATTGAGATTGGTGTTCCATTAAGGAAGTTGTTGCCTGTGCCAATGCTCACACGGCAATCCCCCATCTTTTCTTTTATCAGGTTTAGTGTGTCTGCTTTTATGAAGTCTTTGATCCACTTGGACTTGAGTTTTGTGCAGGGTGACAGATATGGATCTATTTGCAATCTTCTATGTGCCATCATCCAATAAGACTGGAACCATTTGTTGAAGATGCTTTCCTTTTACATTTGTAAAATTTTGGCTTCTTTGTCAAAAATCAAGTGTCCGTAGTTGTATGGATTTACTTCTGCATCTTCAATTAGACTCCATTGATGAACCTATCTATTTTTAGGCCAATACCATGTACTTTTTATTACTATTGCTCTGTAGTACAGCTTGAAATCAAGAATGGTGATACCTCTAGAAGTTCTTTTAATGTACAGGATTGTTTTAGCTATCCTGGCTTTGTTGTTGTTGTTTTTCCTTATGATGTTGAGTATTCTTCTTTCAAGGTCTATAAAGAATTGTGATGGAGTTCTGATAGGGATTACATTGAACCTATAGATTGCTTTTTGTAAGATGACCATTTTTATTATGTTAATCCCGTGGATCCATGAGTATGGGAGATGGTTCTAAGTTCTCTTATCTTCTCCAGTTTCATTCTTTAAACTTGAAGGTATTGTCACATAGGTCTTTCACTTGCTTAGTTAGAGATACATTGAGATATTTTATATTATTTGTGGCTATTTTGAAAGGTGTTGTCTCCCTGATTTCTTTCTTGGCCCATTTATTGTTTGTATATAGGAGGGCTACTGATTAGTTTTTTGAGGTAGGTTTGTACCCACCCACTTTGATGAAGGTGTTTATCAGCTGTCAGAATTCCCTGATGAAATTTTTGTGTCTTACTAATCTAGCTAAAACTTCAAGTACTATATTTAATAGATAGGAAGAGAGTAGACAACTATGGTGATATTTTATTTGTACTGAAATGTGATTTTATTTGTATGTTAATAAATAAAGTTGCCTGGGGGTCAGAGCTAATAGCAAGCCATAGCAGGCCGGGAGGTGGTGGCACACACCTTTAATCCCAGTTCTTGGGATGCAGAGCCAGGCAGATCTCTGTGTGTTCAAGGATACAGCCAGCATGGAGATACACGCCTTTAATCTCAATACCAACCATAGAAGACCTGGAGGTCTGTACAAACGGGCAGTGACAAGGCAGTCATGTGGTTGGGTTTACAACCAATTAGAAGTAAGAATAGAAAGTCAATAAAAAGCACAAACACACAGGAAGTAGGTCTCTTTTGGAGAGGTAGGACAACAGCGACAGTGAAGGGTAATGTTTAACTATTGCTCTGACCTCTTGGCTTTCATCTCTGTATTGGCTCTATGTTTCTTATTTAATAAGACGGTTACACCTACAGACAACCTTGTCTTGTCCCTGATTTTAGTGGAATCACTTTAAATTTCTCTTCATTTAATTTGATGTTGGCAACTGGTTTGCTGTAAATTGACTGTATTGCGTGTAGGTATGTATCCCGTGTATCCCTGATTACTTCAAGACTTTTATGATGAAGGAGTGCTGGATTCTGTCAAAGGCTTTCTCAGAATCTAGTGAGATGACCATGTGAGTTTTTTTTTTCTCTCAATTTCTTTATATTGCGGATTACATTGACTGTTGTTTGTATGTTGAACCATCCCTGCAACTCTGGGATGAAGCCCACTTGATCATGGTGGAGGATCGTTTTTATGTGTTCTTGGATTTGGTTTTCAAATATTTTACTGAGGATTTTTGCATCTATGTTTATAGAAGAAATTAGTCTGTAATTCTAATTCTTTTAGTTCTTTTTTGAGTCTTTGTATGGTTTGGGTATCAGCATGACTGTAGCCACATAAAATGAATTTGTTAATGTTTGTACTGTTACTATTTTGTTGTTATAATTTGAGGACTATTGGTATTAGCTCTTTTTTGATAGTCTGGTAGAATTCTGCAATAAAACCATCCTGCCCTGGGCTTTTTGTTCTTTGGTTGACTTTTACTGAGTGCTTCTATTTCCTTGGGGGTTATGGTATATTTAAATTGTTTAGCTAATCTTGATTTAACTTTAGTAAGTGGTATCTATGGAGAAGACGATCCATTTCTTTTAGATTTTTCAATTTTTTGTACTACAGATTTTGAATTATGACCTAATGATTCTTTGGAATTCCTTGGTGTCTGTTATGTCCCACTTTTTGCTTCTGATTTTGTTAATTTGGATGTTTTCTCTCTGCCTTTTAGTTAGCTTGGATATGGGTTTGTTTATCTTTTTTTTTTAATTTTCTTGAAGAACTAATACTTTCTTTCATTGGTTTCCTATATTGCTCTCTTTATTTCTATTTTATTGATTTCAGCCCAGAGATTATTTTCTGCCATCTATTCCTCTTGTACATATCTGCTTCTTCTTGTTCTAGAGCTTTCAGTTGTGCTATTAAATCACTAGTGTGAGATTTCTCTAACTTCTTTATGTAGGCATTTAGTGCTATGAACTTGTTTCTTAGCACCATTTTCAGTGTGTCCCATAAGTTTGGGTGTGCTATGCAACCCATTTTCCTTGAATTTTAGGACGTCTTAAATTTCTTTCTTTATTTCTTCCTTGACCCTGTGGTAATTCAGTGGAGTTGTTCAATGTTCATGAGTTTGTAGGCTTTCTGTTGTTTCTGTTGTTGTTGAAATCCAACTTTAATTCATAGTTGTCTGATAAGATACAGGGGGTTATTTCAATTTTCATGTATCTGCTGAGACTTCCTTTGTGATTGAGTATGTGTTAAATTTTGAAGAAGATTACATGAGTTGTGGAGAAGATGGTATATTCTTTTGTATTTAGGTGAAATATTTAATGGATATCTCTTAGGTCCACTTGACATCTGTTTGTTTCATTATTTTCTCTGTTTAGTTACTGTATGGACTACCTGTCCATTGGTAAGGGTAGGGTATTAAAGTCTCCCATTATTAATGTTTAGGGTTTGATGTGTGCTTTAAGCTTTAATGTTTCTTTTACAAATGTGGGTTCTCTTGCATTTGAGACATAGATGTTCAGAATGGAGACATCATCCTGGTGAATTTTTCCTTTAATGAGTATGAAATGTCCTTCTACATCACTTTTGATTAATTTTGTTTGAAGTCTATTTTGTTAGATATATGGATAGCTACACCAGCTTGCTTGTTATGACCATTTGATTGGAAAATATTCTTATGCCCTTTTACTCTGGAACAATGCCTATCTTTAATGTTGAAGTGTGTTTCTTGATGCAGCAGAAAGATGGATCCTTTTTTTTTTAATCCATTCTGTTAGTCTGTGTCTTTTTATTGGTGAATCAAATCCATTGATATTAAGGGACATTAATGAGTACTGATTGTTTATTCTTGTTATTATGTTGGTGGTATTGTTTTTTTGTTTTTGTTTTTGTTCTCTGTGTGTGTGTGTGTGTTTCCATTCTTTGGATTTTACTGTTGTGAGAATATCTATTGCTATGTTTTTGTGGCTGTAGTTAACTTCCATGGGTTGAGGTTTTCTTTCTAGTACCTCTTTCAGGGTAGTTTTGTGGCTAGATGTTGTATGATTGTGTTAAATATATTTTCTTAGTTGTTGAGCTGGGATTCTTCCTCTTTTTCTATTTCTATTATTCTTTAGTTTGGTCTTTTCATGTTGTCCCGTATTTCCTGGATATTTTGTATTATGTATATTTTAGATATTACATTTTCTTTGACTAATGTATCCACTTCTATTGTACCTTAAATGACTGAGATTCTCTCTTCCATCTCATGTACTCTATTGGTGATGCTTGTGTGAGTAGTTCCTGTTCACTTATCCAGGTTATCCATTTCCTTATTTCCATCAGTTTGTATTTTCTTTATTGTTTCTATTTCAACTTTCATGTTATTAATAGTTTCTTTTACCTGTTTGTTTGTTTTTTTCTTGACTTCTTTGGAATTCTTTAAGGGATTTTGTAGCTAGAGTTTTCCTGCCTGGCCCACAGTCAGGACAAATCTCTGTCACCCGCCAGTCCCACAGCCACTCAGACCCAATCAAGTAAACACAGAGACTTATATTGCTTACAAACTGTATGGCCGTGGCAGGCTTCTTGATAACTGTTCTTATATCTTAAATTAATCCATTTCTACAAATCTATACCTTGCCACGTGGCTCGTGGCTTACCGGCATCTTCACATGCTGCTTGTCATGGCAGCGGCTGGCAGTGTCTCCTTTCACCTTCCGGTTCTCTCAGTTCTCCTCTCTGTTAGTCCCACCTATACTTTCTGTCTGGCCACTGGCCAATCAGTGTTTTATTTATTGACAAGTCAGAGAAACAGATTTGATATACAGACCATCCCACAGCACTTTCCCTTTTCTTTTCTTTCTTTCTTTTTTTTTTTTTTTTTTTAAAGAGGAAAGTTTTAACTTTTACACATTTCCAAAGCCAGCTTGGTGTATTTGGGAATTTGGGCGTAGCTTTTCTTACTACTTCCTGCTGGAGGGGGGTACTGTATCTTATGGGGACACAAAGAAAATTTTAGGATTACAGAGTAGTCAGTGAGGGAGTATTGTCTGAACCAGTTGCCTTGAATGTAGCAGGAACCTTAAGAGTTCTTATTAATAAAATCAAACCTGAGGCCAGTTATTGGGGTGAACACTGGAAGATCAGAGAGACAGAACAAGGCATAGCTAACCTCACCTGGCCAGCTTCTCAGCTGGTCTTGTTTCCTCAGACTGGAGGCCTCTGTGTCCTCATATCTGAATGGCTCTCAGCTCAACTGTGCTGCTCAAAACCTAAAAGCTTAACCAGCCAAATGCTTCTAGTTGCTGGTCCTCACATCTTATATACCTTTCTGCTTTCTGTCATCACTCCCTGGAATTAAAGGCTCACTTTCTGGGATTAAAGGCGTGTGTCACCATGCCTGGCCGTTTCCAATGTGGCCTTGAACTCACAGAGATCCAGAGGGATTTCTACCTCTGGAGTGCTAGGATTAAAGGTGTGAGTGCCACCATTTTCTAGCCTTTGTATCTAGTGGCTGTTCTGTCTCTGACCCCAGATAAGTTTATTAGCGTGCACAATATTTTTGGGAACACAATACCACCACAGGATTTGTTGATTTCTTTAAATTTTTTGGTTGTTTTTTCCTCAGTTACTTTAAGGGAGTGGGCTGCGGGAAGGATTTTTAGGAACAGAATCTGGTGTGTGGGAGGGGAGGGGCAGTTCCACTGGCAGAGAAGTCATTCACAGTTTCTGACTGATGTGGGCTGTATCTGAGTGAGAAAAGCATTTTTAAAAAGAAAAACTTGGGCTGGAGCTACAGAATGGATATCTTTATATGCATGATGCCTTCAGTTCATTCCTCATTCCAAATTAAACATTGTAAGAATAATTAAACCAGTTGATATACCTGGGGAGATGGCTTGGTTAATAAAATGCTTGCCTTGCAATCATGAAACCCTGAGTCAGATCTTCAGGGCCTATATAAAAGCTGAAAATTACATTTTTCTGTTATCCCCATTCTAATGATGCACAGAGGACAGGATCCCTGGCAGCTATCCTGGCCAATGATTTGGTTGAGACTCAGTGAGAAACTATATGAAGAATGATTGAGGAAGACAACTGGGCTTCACACACCTGTGCACACATATGTGCACTTGTATACATATGTGCTCACATAGGGACAAGTTCTCAGACACAAAACATACACATATGTACACTTACATACACATGTGCACACACAGGGGCAAGTATATTGATATAAACCATGCACAAAAACAAAGCAAAAATGAATGAATGAATGAATGAATGAATCATTTTAAAATCCCAGGAGCTGTGTGTTCTGGTCAGCAGAAAATTTTGAAAATTGGTTCTCACGGCCATGTCGCTGCTGGAGATCAAACTCAGCTTATCAGGCTTGAAAGCAAGTTCTTTTACCTCTGAGACATCTAGTTGGTCCCAACATGTTTTTTAAAGTGAAAGAAAGTGGGCAATATTGAAATAAAATCGTAAGAAGGTCCTTCTATTAAGAGAAGGTGACATGATAGTTCTGTGTGTGGCTTTTTAGGCCCGAATGTATGGCATTTGTGGGTAGACCTGTATGTGCACAGTGTTCCACTCAATGACACCCTAAAGTCTATGCAAAAGGAGCAGTGGGGCTCAGGTGGGCGCAAGTGCTTTTCCCAGTTACAGGAGTCCTGCAAAGGTCATAGATTTTCTGTAAATGTTGGATCTTTAAGAAAAAAAACTGAGCATTCCCAAGACCAATGATCCAAACTTGTCTCAGTAAATCTAAAGAACATGAGAAGGGAATTCAGCTGAGCCCTAATGAGGTGGACATTTCCACTTTGGAGCTGGAGTTAGAAGAGCTTAGCTTAGAAATTAGACAAGAGTCGACACAGTTCACGGTAAGAAAATATAGACCCAGTGTCTAAACAAGTCATTTTTAACCTTTATTTTCATGCACTTCACAAAGGCATGTTTGAGATTTAATTATATTTACACTGATTAACCATCATGTACTATGTTGGTTTCTAATGATGTTTGTGTATCATATTTCTAAATTTCAAAGTGCTACCATAATGGGAGTATAAAGCTTTCCTTGTATGTAAAGATGAGGTGTGTTTGTATTTCTCTTCTTGAATGCCTTTCAGTAATTTTGTTCTGTCTTTGCAGTTATTTCTTTCACTGTTTTGATTAAACACATTCCTAAGTCTTTGACTTTTTTATATTATTACTGTAACCACTTTTCTCAACCTAATTTTGAGATTTCCCTTCTGTAGTGAAATGCACCTGAGTTGGGGATGTGGAATATGTTCCTGAAGTCTTACTGAATTGGTTCAGTATCCTCACCGGTTCAATAGAAGGAGTGTCACCTGGTAAGGCAGACAGTTTTATCCAGTCCTTTGTTTAATGGAGTATTTTATTTACTTGAAAATCATTCTGGATTGAATTTTAAAATATCATTTAAATACTTGGTTTGGGAAATGGAGAAAGCAATTAATATTGATTGGTACTCTTCTAGAAGAGAAGAGTTTGGTTTAAAGAATCCATGTCAGGAGGCTCACAACCACCAGTAAGTTCAGCTCCAGAATATATGACACCTTCTCTTAGCCTCTATGAACACAAGCATGCATGCAGCATACACACATAGACACATAAATTTTAAAAAATTAGAAATACAGAAGTATAGCTGAAGATATTTCTCAATGGTTAGAGTACTTGGTGCTCTTTCTCAGGACCCAAGTTTGGTTCCCGGTACTCACATCGTAGCTTACAATACCCATAACTGAAGTTTTTCGGTTCCTCTTCTGGATTCTACAGGCACTTGTATGAATGTGGTGCATGGACATGCATACAAAAGCAAATCTTTAAAAGAGTTGGCAAATGTGATTTTTCACATCTTGATATTGATGAAACTCTTCAACATCACTTTCTCATCAGTGAATATGAAGTTGCTAGCACTTTGGAAGAAATACAGAGTGCTTATCCTGACAAAATTATCATTCTGTTCCTAGTGTAATAAATATTTCTATGATATAAAAGAATCTTCTTCACAAACATTGTTGTTTACAAAAGTTTTACATTATCTTGATTTTTCAGTGTTCTATAACTTAAGTATGTGATCTCTTCAACTATGAGCTATAAAAATGACTAGGCTGGCATTACAAGCCTTCTGGTGCAATAATGGCATGAACATTATGGGAAGTGCCAACTGATTTTTTTTATTGGAATTAACTCCTACTTCTACAAAATAAAACCAATATTTGGCACCATTACCAAGCCAAGAATCTAAGGCTAGCCAAAACAGGCCCTTGAGAAGAACCTACTACTATTCTTTGCTAAATGGAAATGCTATTAAAATGACTCCTAATGACTTATGATTATAGCTATAGATCAATGCATCTCTCAACATCTTATTATTAGCACAGAGATCCACAACTGACCAAGGTTCAGAGAATGGGAGACTGTATAATACTAAGATAGCTATTAATGGTATTTATGGACTACCTGCATCATCAAGGTTCAGGGGTCATTGCATAAGAGGTTTGGAAAGATTTTAAAAGCCAGAAGAAGATGAACACAAAGAAGTATGACACAGCAGGACATCCATGCATACAAACTCACAGTAGTTGTGACTGAACATTGTCTGTGCAAGCCCAAGACAGACCAAATCCCAGCATGGAGATAAGAGTTGAACATGTAATCCTCATACCTCTAGCCATGGTACTACAGGCAATTTTTAGCTGTTGAGAGAGAGACAATTAAGGTAGGCTCTGACAAGTCAACAACTCTCTCATGGAAGATCACACACCAAGAATACTTAGGCAAAACAACTTACTTGATAGATTAAAAATAAGAAAGATACAAAGTAGAGAGTGGAAAATGGATTGGGGAGAGAGGGGAGGTTGGAGGAAGGATATGAAGATGATCAAAAAACTTGTAAAACCTAAAAATCTAATACAAAAATATGTATTATTGCTAATTTTTGCAGCAGTTGAGATGATGTTGTGTTCATTCACTTCCCTCATTTATGCTACCAACACAGCATTCTACTTTGATTGACTTTAATTTTGAATCATTTTTGCATTCCAGATGTAAATGCCAATTCACTGTACCTGTGTTATACTTGCAGTCTAGTGGTAAAGTTTGCTGCTAAGTATTTAGTTGGGGATTGTGATATTGATTCTCATATGATATATTGTTCAATTCTTTGCTTTTGAATCCTCATCTGGCATGGGTATTAATCCAATACTGGCCTTGTAGGGTAAGTTAGGGAGTTCTACCTTTTACTTTATTTATTTCAGAAGATCTAAAGTAAACTGATAGTAGATTTCTCACGTTATGTGGTTCTCATGTTTTCTTTCTTTTTAATTAGTAAAGCTGTTTGATATCTTATTTCTTCTTGGGTCAGTTTGTATAAATTCTCGTAGGTTTTGTCCATTTAATCTAGGATTTCCTTTCTGCTGGCATAGAATTACTTATGTCTTATAATTTGTTTTTCTTCTATAAAAATTTCAGGACTTTTTTTTTCTTCATTTTTGAATTGTTTTTCTTTTTGTAAATGTCTAGTAGTAGTTAATTATATTATTTATTTCTGTATGTTTGTGTGTGTGCATGGATATGTATGTATTTATAATGTATGTATTTATGTATGTGTGTATGTATGTGTGTGTATGTATGTATGTATGTATGTATGTATGTATGTATGTCATATGTATGTAGGTACCGAGAGGCCAGGAAAGGGCATTGGATACTGGAGAGTTATTTGAGGTTGTGATCTGGCTGACATGGCTGCTGGGACCTGAACTCGTGTCCTTTGTAAGAGAAGCTAACTACTAAGCCATCTGTTCTGCCCAGAGTCTTTCTCTTTTTAAAAAATCATTCTGGATACATGCTTGAATTTTTAGAGATAACTTCTGCTTTTTATAGAATTTTATTTCTATTCTTCACATGTCTACTAGAAGTGTAATCTCTATCAGTCTATTTGACAGCATTGAGTTTAGCCTGTTCCTTATTTTTTCATTTTCTTAAGGCATGAAATCATCATTTTGTTGTTTCTATCTTGATTATGTTGCATCCACTGCTATAAATCTCTCACTTACCACACTTGTCCTGTATTTAGTAGGTATACATGTGTTGTGTGCTCACTGTAATTTGTACTAGATTGATTTTTTTTCTTTGCCTGGCATTTGAGTATATTAAGTCTCACATGTGTGAGAATTTATCTATGTGTTTATTTCACTTCTGATATCTCTAATTTCTATTTTTTTGTTATTTTGATGTGAAAAGATACATGGCTTAGAGTCATTGCTTTAAGAAATCTTACAATTCAATTGTTAATAAGAGAGGAGATGCCTAGTCTCACTGCAAACTGATGTACCAGGGCTGGGCTGGTGGATATGAAAATGGAGGAGAAGGAGTAGAGGGGGATGAGAAGAGAGGGGGAAGAGATAGGGAGAAGAGGAGGGAGGGAAGGTAGCAACAACAAAAAAAATACATTTCAAAAAAATTGGACAACTGTTTTATGGCTTAGGATATTATTTTCTGTGGAGAATTCAGAAACTTGGCTCTGCTGCTCTGTGCACACATATATTTAGTAAAATCGGTCTTGATTCTCAAGACCTCTTTGCACATTTTGGACTTTTGTAATGTACATTATTTAGTTTAACTTATATGCAAAGACAATTTGATAATAAAGTACTAACTTTTAGAGCCTTCATTGGTATCTGTTTTTGGTATTTCAGTTCACGTCCCCACCAGTGTTTGTTTCTTTGTTTAGTTAACTTTAGGTAGTAATATGTTTTAAATCATTATCACATTTCCATTTTTATATATTTTACAGAGTTAATTTTGTACTTAGAATAAGAGTTATATTTATGAATACAGATAAAAAAATTAAATTTCGACTATGTAAAATTAAATTTAAACATACAAAAACTTGAATACATAACTTCCTTTTTGATATGCTGGTAAAGTAAAAAAATCCCTCTTTATGCATTGTATACACAGAAACATAGATCTATGTTTTTGGCAGTTGTTTTATAAATTCTTTAGAAAGTAAGAAAGAGGAGTCATAAACCAAAATTCCCACCAAGCAAGCTTGTATGTCTGTTCATTTATCTCCCTTTCCTGAACTCCTTATGATTCATGAAGTTTTGAGTACCTACACAGCACCCTATACTCAAAAGCCACTTACGCTGGAGAGCTTTATTTTGGAAAAAGGTTGACATAAGATAAAATGCTATATTCTTCAACAATAATCAATCAGCAAAGTTTGTAAAAGAGGAAGAATCTGATTTCCAAATTTACTATCTTTTAATATCAGATGCTACATTTTTCAAATAGAAAAAAAAAGATAAAACATATTATGGCGATATTTTATTTGTACTAAAATGTGATTTGTATGTTAATAAATAAAGTTGCCTTGGGGGTCAGAGCTATTAGAGCCATAACAAAAGCTGGGCGGTGGTGGTGCACGCCTTTAATCCCAGCACTTGGTAGGCAGAACTAGGTAGATCTCTGTGTGTTCAAAGATACAGCCAGCATTGGAGACAAGCGCCTTTAATCTCAATACCAACCATAGAAGACCTGGAGGTCTGTACAGACAGGCAGTGATGAGGCAGTCATGTGGTTGGGTTTACAACCAATGAGAAGGCAGAACAGAAGGTCTTTATAAAGACAAACACACAGGAAGTAGCTCTCTTGGCTGAAGAGGCTAGCTGCAGCAGTGACAGTTGCAGCAGTGACAGGTAAAGCTCTTAGCTCTGACCTCTTGGCTTTCATCTCTGCATTGGCTCTGTGTTTCTTATTTAATAAGACGGTTACTTCTCCAACATATGATTTAGAAAACCAGATAAGATTTACTAGAAAAATTCTAAAGCACAAGTGTGAAGTATATTTGAAAGTCCAATAATACAAAAGAAAAGAATACAGAGACAAAACTAAAATGTCATTAAAAGGGCATAAATTACTTAAAAGAGGCAAACAACCTTGAAAATCCCACATGTAACAAATGAAGTGGAAAAACTCATGGTTCTGGACCAGATATGCAGAGGAAGAAGAATTTAAAGAGAAGAAAACTGAAATTATTGCATTTGGAGAAGAGAAAGAAAAAAATAATTAAAAAGGTGAAGAAAGCTTAAATAACCTATGAGATACTATCACACACTAAAATGAATTTGAAACATATCACACACCAACATGCATTTGAGATATGAACACACATCAATATGTATTTGAGACATCACCATATACCAACCAGCATGCATTTGAAACACTAATACACACCAATACACAAATGAGACACCATATACCAACATACATGTGAGACACCACTACACACCACCATACATATTAGACTCCCAAGAAAAGAAGTCACTGAGTCTCTGTTCCATTAAGTTCATATTCAACTCACACTTGGCATATATTTACATGAAATGAAAAGAAACAAAGATTCAATGAATAAATTAAAAATAAGAAAGAGTCAAAGAATAAAAAGAATCATAAAAGAAAAGAGTGGAGAGAAGGAGAAAGGAAACATAAAGGGGTCAGGGTGGAAAGTCATCATGTCACATTCTAGATTACTGTGTGACGAAGGATCATCCCACAGTGAAAGCTTTTCTGAGCATGTATTATGACAAAGCTTTTCTAATTCCTACATGTCCGTAACTGTTTTCAAACAGCTTAATTTACTGAAGGGGCTCACCCAAATGTCTCATATCTCTTAGGTTCACTGTGTTCTATATACTTTTGAGATCTCCTTCCCTGATATCCCTGGCACACAGCTGTCTTCTGGACTTCATGGGCCATGCCAATTACTTTTCATGCCTTTGATCTGTTTAGTCTTCCAAATATTCCCTGGACCGGTGAAACCACACAGCATGTTCCACAGAATGTCTACTCCACTCACCCCAGAGACATAAAAGTGGGAACAACTGCAAGTGAAACTACTGTTGCTCAGACCTAGCCTTCATCTGTTTTTGCAACAGCATAAAGAAAGGTCCAATAAAACTAAAGTAAATCATCAGCACCTTCTTGACAATGGCTTCTTCTTGATTACCATTGAGTACTTTCCAGAAAAACTAACATGTTTGCTTAGATGAGTTGGGACTTAAGGGGGGGTAGTTCTTTCTGTAGAGCAGTGAGAGCTTAGAAAGCCATAGTTTTTAATCACTATTTTAGTGATAAAAAAATTCCATTACTTTTTAACAAAAGATACAAAGTAATCCAATGAAGAAAGAGTTGTCTTGTGAAAACACAATCAAGATTTAAGGTCTAAACTATGAAACCCTAGAGCATGATGGTAGTTAAAGAAGTTGGAAAAAGTAAGGGGGAGAAGTGGTGTTTGAGTTAGGTTTCTAACACTGTGATCAAGACCAGGACCTAAAGAGCTTGGAAATGAAAAGGTTTATCTGGCTTCTAGTCCATACTGATGGAAGTCAGGCCAGGAATTCAAACAGAGCAGGAATATGGAAACAGCAATGGAGGCAGAGACCACAGGGAGCACTGCTAATTAGCTTGCTCACCATGGCTCATGCAGTTTGCATTTTTATAAAACTCAGGACTACCTTCTCAGGGATAAAATTGCCCGTAGTAGACTGGGTCCACCTACATCAATCGCTAATTAAGAAAATACCCCAAAAGGCTTGCCTACAGGTCAGTATGAAGGAGGTATTTTTCTCACCCAAGGTTCCCCTCTCCCAAGCTAACTGTGAGACACAGTTTGTGCCAAGTTGAAAGAAACCCAGGTAGCACTGAGACTGAGAGGTGAGTTGAAGAGCATGGAATGACAATGAGGTAGGAGTCAGAAGCTCTGCTCAGAGCTGCACAGCAGAGCCATTACAGGCAGTGAAGACTGGCCAACCCCAAACGATGGGAGAAAATAGTATGAAAGTCTCCATCAGGAAGATGTGCTAAGTATTCTAGAAGAGGGATATTTACGCTGTGTAATAAACATGTGTATCACAGCATCACAAGGCACTTTCCTATATGTTTTATGTTTTTATGTATGTTAAAGAAAAATATCTAAAACTATAAAGTTTAAAAATAAAGCTTTCTGTGGTAAGACACTTTGTGCAGCCTTGGTATAGGGAAAAGGGGCTTCGACTTGCCTCAACTGAATGTACCAGGCTCTGCTGACTCCCCATGGGAGACCTTGCCTTGGAGGAGGTGGGAATGGGGTGTGGGTTGGCGGGGAGGTTGGGGGTGGCGGGAGGAGGGAGGACAGGGGAATATGTGGTTGATATGTAAAATGAATGGAAAACCTCTTAATTAAAAATAAGAAAATAAAGCTTTAAGATATGAAAGTATTTTCCACATAGGACAAAGAAGGTGCTTATCACAAAATAGAGTATTGTTAAATTAAACCTTTTCAAAGTTTTCTTATTTTAATAATTGCTCCCTGAAAGCAACTAAAACCTATTGGAAATTCACAGCTTCTAAATGAGAAGAATTATTCTTCCATGGGACTGTGGCTATCAGTAACCACTGTCCATACTCAAGTGGATGGCCCCACACCATTGTATAAATGGGTAATAATAAGTGGACGAGTGTGTTATTCACTTAAAATAATAAATATACAAGTAAATAAATAAAAAAAATATAAAAGAGGACATAAATGGGAGATGACTATGGTTAAATTTCATCATATACATGTATGAAATTGTCAAAATATCATTTTTTATTTTTAAAAAGTACATTTAAAACAAACTACACAATAAAATTTATAGTGGAAAGATGTAAAATTTATACTGTAATACTTATAAGTCTTACATTTACATTACATAATACTTAAACTTAATTATAAAACTCTGATTTTAAAGTGGTCAATCCCTTCACAAACAACTCACAAGAACAGTATATCCATAGAAGAATACTCTGTAGATGAACAGTCTTATTAAATAAGAAACACAGAGCAAAATACAGAGTTAAAAGCCCAAGAGGTCAGAGCAGTAGCTGAGAGCTGAGACTTAAAACCACCTTTCTTACCCTTTGCTGCCACTGTCGTTCTTCCCCTCAGAAAGAGACCTACTTCCTCTGTATCTGTCTTTTTATTGACTTTTTGTTCTGCCTTCTCATTGGTTGTAAACCCAACCACATGACCTCCTCATAACTGCCTATCTATACAGACCTCCAGGTCTTCTATGGTTGGTATTGAGATTAAAGGCATGTTTCTCCATGCTGGCTGTATCCTTGAACACACAGAGACCTGTCTGTCATGTGATCTGGATTAAAGGTGTGTGCCACCACCACCCAGCTTCTGCTATAGCTTGCTATTAGCTCTGAGCCCCGGGCAACTTTATTTATTAACATACAAATAAAATCACATTTCAGTACAAATAAAATATCACCATAACACTCAATAATACCAGTCTTTAGAGAGATGCAAATTCAGCACATGATGACACCATCACATACCCACTGAAATGCTCCAAAGGGACAGGATGAAAATTATCAATTTTTTCCGAGAATGTGCAACAATTATAATTGGTATACATCATTGGTGGGGGTCTTTACATTATTGGTCATGATAGCTATAATTCATAATAGCCAAATTTAAAAAAATCTATAAAAATCATTATGTTACATTCAAATGGTCCATTATTATTCATTAATAAAAAAGGAAGAAGTTAGTGAAATGTAAAACTATCTGTATAAATCCCAGTATTCTGATGAAAAAATATGGGGAGAGTAAAAGGATATGGTTACATTTGCATGGTTCTCTAAAAGAAGGAAAAGGGATATGTGCAAGAAAACAAAATCAGACATTTTTAAAACCTTAAGTTTTCTTTGAATGAACTGAAAAGGAAAATAGTAGAACATTCTCAGGTGATGGAATTTTCTATAACTTACTAGGGGTATAAACTAAGTGTGTTTTTTTCTTCCAAACTCACTAAAATATGTGTGTTTTACAGTACAAATTTTATCTCAAAACAAGTACAGGACCAGAGAAACAACTCTGCTCTTCTCCTTAGCTGTCAGTGCCCAGAAACAAGGAAGCTGTTATACACCGTCAGTCAACAAGGATCCCAGAAGCACTACATGAACAATGAAATCTGTCCATCTAGCTCTCTCAAAGCAAGGCATCTCAACTACTCACTGTCACAAACTCATGACAAAACTAAAGTGATTCCAGTAATGGCTCTTTTCAAAAAAAAAAAAATTCCTAACATAGAACATTTTATCAATAAAAAGTGAAAGTGGAATGGTAGGTTTACTTAGGAATGTCCTTGAAAACCTCTTGAATTATGTCCTCCTGAATGAAGTAGTTAATAATAGTACAGTAGTTAATAAACAAACCCGCACACTGGAATTCAGCCTTTAGCCCCAGATCCACTATAATAGAACTTTAGCCAAGATGCTTTACTTCTGAAGACTCCTGCTTCTCATTTGTATACTATAGACATAAAAGACATCTGCTTTCTAGGGATGCTGTGTAAACTGCACATGTGCCTTAGCATCTCATTATCCAGAATGTCGGAAGTTCCCAAGAAGTGCAAAACATTTCTTTGGCCACTTCCTTAAGCAATGCTGCATAGTTAGAATGTGGATTCCATTTCTAGATTCTCAATATAATCTCAAAACTGCCACTCTGAGGGAATAGAGAGGTGACTCAAACTTTAAAAACATTGGCTGCTCTTTCAGAGGAACTAGGTTTGATTCCCAGCACTCATAAGGTATTTTTTACTATCTGTAACTCCAGTTGCAGGGGATCTGACAGCCTTTTCTGACATTTTCAAGAGGTGTGAACACACATGCATGATAGCAAAACACACATACACGTGAAGTAAGAACAATTTTTTAAAAAATTAACATTAAAACCTACCTACCACAACTACTGCATCCACATTAAATATTAACATGCATGAGGCATCCCCCAGTGAGAAAACACAACATAGAAATATCATGAATATGCAGTATGTGTATGCTTCTGTGATTATGTGCTTACAAATAATTGTCAAGGTTAGCAAAATGGCTCATTGGGCAAAGTATTTGGTGCACAAGCATTGGGGAACTGAGATTGAGTTGCTGGAACCCACATGACAGACAAGGTCACATATGTATGTAACCCCAGTATTGGGGAAGGAGTAAAGACAGGAGGTTCATGAGGACTCAGCCCCTCTGGCCTAGCTGAAATGGAGCATCAAGTTTAGTGATAGAGACCCTGTCTGTCTCAGGTAATAAAGTGGAGAGCAATAGAGGATGACACCCAACTTTAAAGTCTGGCCTCCTGTATGCACATATGAACACATACACACGGAGACACACAAATAATCATGATTTTCAGAAGCTTTCCATTCAAAATTGGTAAGCACTAGCACTTCTGTTCATAAGATAATGGAAATTTTAATTTGTTCCTTATATTTTCACACACATACACATGTACACCCACACACATTCTAACACACACAAACAGAGAGAGAGAGAGAGAGAGAGAGAGAGAGAGAGAGAGAGAGAGAGAAGGAAATGAAGATTGTAATTTTTTCCTGTCAATAAAAAAAAATAAGCTGATTTTCTTCAGCAAGTACATACAAACAATAGAACAATCAGAACATCTAAGTCTCGGACTCTTGTCCTGCAAAGAGATAACAACCATGTAACATTAAAAGCTCATGAACTTTGTCGTATTTGTTTTCTCTTTGTTCATGTAGACATGATCTGCAGATTTCAAAAGGTTAACAGGCCTCTGACCTTTGTCTGTCCTGTAAACACTGAATGCGCTCACTTGAAAAACGGGAGAGTGGTGGAGAGGTAAATACCTGGAGAGGCTGAAGACTGCGCCAGAACACACAAGCTAATCAGAATTAAAGACATTTTAAAATGGAGACCAAAGGCTGCTTTAAATGTTTGATATTCAGATTGCATTGTCCTCACATCCGAACAGAAAGCTGAAGGGACAGCACTCACTCTCTCCATTTACAGGCGGAGGTGTTAGTAGTAAAGATGCTGATGAATGCTCACAACACAAGGAAGGTGGGAAGTGACAGGACCAACATTTTATCCAAGGCTTCATATGTGAGAATTCTTTTCTATAATACTTTTAATATTTGCTTTATATTAATTATGTGTATGTGTGCATGTATGTGTGTGTGTGTGTGTGTGTGTGTGTGTGTGTGTGTGTGTGTGTGGCTTGTGCATGGGAGAGGAGGACATCAGATCCCCTGGAGTAGGAGTTGAAGTGGTTGTGAGCCTCCTAACCTGGGTGTTGGAAACGAAACTTGGATCCTCCGCAAGAACAATGCATGCCCTTCACCTCTGAGCCATCACTGCAGCCACATAATACTTTCTTAATTATGGAAGTTATAGCTGTTGTAAGAAGTGAGGCCAGGTAACTATAGCCCCAGCAATGGAGACGTGGAGGAATAAAGTACATAGATTGGTTGAAGCCTGGGTTGTTAAGTCTACTTTTAAAAAAGTGAACAATGTTTCAAGTTTCAAAACCTTTATATCAATGAAAGAATAAAAAAGCTCAAAGATATTTTTCAGATATTTATGTAAATGTACAGAAAAATTAACCATATTTTATATTATTTAAATTGATATTATTACATGTGTGTCGATGTTTGACATTATTTTTACATATAAAGTCTTCAGAATATGTTTTCAATGAACTGCCTTTTAAAAAACTGCCATATTTTCTGTAATTAATTCTTGTCCCTTCCACTTTAGGAGTACGTTTCTGATCTCCTTTTTGTCTTTTTCTCGACAATCTTTAAACTTCAATAACAATTTTAGTTGATTGTAGTTTCTTTAAATTTTAGGAATAGGTATCTTAGTCTCAGGATCACAATATATTCTCATGAATTTTCTTCATATACCTGTTCTTGGTTTCTTAAGGTTATAGATTAACATAAGAGTTTCCACTCTAAATCTTTCTATGATATATATTTTGCCAATTGCATGCATTCTGTGATTATCAATGTGGCGAAGAACATTCATTCAGCAATATACTGTAATTCATTAATTGTTATTGGAAAGTCAGTTTTTGGCACTAATACATAGGCTCCAGTTTTGTTAGCTTTTTCCATGATGCCATTTGGTAATGAAACTTTTACATGTGGCCAGGTGAGTAACGATCATAACTTTCCGTACACACTTTGACTTCTACACAAAAAAGATCAATTTGAATATAGTGTTCATTTAGCTATTGACAGGGATTGTTTTAGAGCTATTGCACTTAGAAATGAACTCTTAGTGGTTAACTTTATGGAATAAATAGGGAATCAATTACTGTTCAAATACAAAGTCCTTTCTGCAAGTAATATACTGTGAAATAACTACACAGTTATACCATCTAAGGAAATAATTATAACAATCACCATTGTCTTTAGCAACAAAAGAACTCACCTAAAACAAAACAGAATGAAATGGACCAGGAGTAAATAGCATGGATGAGTAGTTAATTTGTACTGTGTGTACTGTGTATGATCGTATTAATCATTCAAGCTCACTCCAGTTACTGTTCTACAACTGTTAATAAAAAGTTTTTTCAATGAAAGGGATGACAACTTTGACATCTAAGACTAAAAGCTTTGTGTTTATTTTTTCACTTTGTGTAGAATTGTATTAGTTTTTGTCATTAATGGGTATTTCCTTCATTACCTTCTGATTTGGCACATAATTTCTTTCTGCTCATAATTTCTATTGACATTTATATTTATATTTTATTTTTAACTATTTGCATATGTGTTGGGTGGGAGCTTGGGAATGTGCGTGTACACAATGGTGACACCAAAATCCGGAAGAGTGTGTCATATCTCCTGAAATTGAAGTTACTGACATTTGGAGCTGTCTGAAGAGAATGCTGGGAGCCAAGCTTAGGTCTTCTGGGTGAGCTACCACTCCATACCTCAAGTGTCCTCTACTGATATCTGTGCTGAAATTATTTCAGTGTCAGATGTGAGAATAATATCATCACCTGCTGTTTTCTGCCTTTGTGATAATACATTATGATGAGAATTTTACATTCCCTTGTAACATTTACACATACGAATTTTCTTTATTTCATTGACTAGGACCTCCAAGCTCATATTGATTATTTGTTTTTGTTTTTGTTGGTTTTTTTTTTCTTCTTTTCAAGACAGAGTTTCTCTGTATAAGAGCCCTGGCTGTTCTGGAACTCACTTTGTAGACCAGGCTAGCCTCAAACTCACTGAGATACTCCTAACTCTGCCTCCTAAGATCTGGAATTAAAGGCATGCACCACCCCCACCCTGCTTCATAATGATTATTGATTCAAAATTATAAAGATTTAATTAAATTTTATGAATATGTTTTGTAAGTGAGCTTGTGTTATATGCCATCTGCAGTTTTAGTGTTAATATGTATGCCTGCGTTCACTGGTCCATAAAGTGGATGTCAAAACTAAATCCACATGATTCCCATTACATCTGGAAGAATATTCAGGATATGGGAATGAACTCACTCTCAACGTTATGATAGTTGGCACCTGTAAAACCATCACAAGACAACTCTCTTTTCACAAACAGAATTGTTTGCACTTACTAAAACAGTGATTTTTTTTCTTATAAGTATGCTGAAGTACAAAAATGCATTTATTCTTGAATTCATCTGTAAAGGCTTTCAAATCCTCCTAAGAATACACATATTAATTTAATATACCTTTTATCTATAGCTTTTAACTTTTTCATACTTACATATTTAAATACTATCTTATCTGTATTCATTCCTTGTCACTTTCCTCAAAATGAATCTTTACATAGGCTATTTAAAAGATAAGGGCATATTTTAATGAGTTTTAAAAACACAGTGATTGAAGATGTTGAACTTCAGCACTTTCATGTAAAGATAATTGTTCTATTCTCATTGCTGCTGGTGTGACAAAGCATCCTAACCAAACACAACTCAGGGAAGGAAAGGATTCATTTGATCTGTAATTCCAGCAACCCAGCATTGAGAAGTAATAAAGGCATGAACTCAAGCTACTAGCCACATCATATGCACAGTCAAGAGCAGAGAAAACCAAATGTATGTGTCCTTCTCTTCTTTCTGTGGCTTGCTAGTGTCAAGCTGTCTCCTGTCCTATACAGTCCAGGATTCTTTATCTGGAGTATGGTGCTTCCCACAGTGTTCTGAGCCCTCCCAAATTAGTTACCAACCAAGACAACTGCCCACAGATATGCCCATAGGCCAATTTTACCAAGGCAATTTTTCAATTGAGACTGACCTCTCAAATGAGTCTGGACCATGTCCAGACAACAGTTAAACTATCCAGGAAAATCATAAAATCCATCTCTCTCATTCTTACAAAATAAAACATTAAAAAAGAGAGTGAATGTTTTAATCCACAGGAAAATCATATTTACAGAAAGAAGCCATCTCAAATTCTGAACAAGCAGTTGAATCAGGAGAATCACAGACAAGATCTGTTTTCCCAAAGTAAGATACTGCAGCTATAGGGCCACAGGATGCTGACATCCTTTGGTGATATTCAAGAATTGCCAAAGGCAAACAGGGAGGCAGTATGGAGAGCAAGAAACTCCCACACCCAGAGAGTTTTTGGTGAATTGTCCCACATTAATGCAAGCCCAACAAGTTGTCATCTAAAACATCACAGATTCTATTATTGTTATGGACAGAGAATAGAAAGAATAATATTTTGGGAAACCCTCAAGTTCCCTACCAAAATTGTCATGGTTATCAAAACTCTAAAAGATAACAATGATCTGAAAATACAGAACTTGAAGCCCTTGCACAATGTTAGTGGGAAGACAGCGAACACACACATAGCATCATTTGTCTCCCTTATGTATATATTACATATATATACTATATAAGAATTATATATGTATTGTATAACTCTTCAATTGTATATGTAACTAAAACTTATAATTTCATCTCTCAGGGTAGAAGTTTTTAGAAAATTAATCAACTCCCCTTAGTATGATATAAATAAAAATTATTCAGAGAGGAATCCAGTGAAATATTCCAGAAATTGAAATTTGCATAGAAATAGTGGTAAAGAAGAAATAATGAAAGTAAGTATTTTTTCTGTTATATTTAGTTGATTTAAAAAATCAATTATTTAGAGGAAGAATATGAACAGTGTTGTGATTATTTTATTATTATTCATTTTATGATGTTATTCATAAAGTTTTTTTGGCAATTTCACATAATTCACCCCTATCCTGCCTACCTCCTAGTCCCCCTTTATCTGTGCCTCACCCCTGCAACAACCCCCACTGAAAGAAGACCCCCCAAATTAATTAAAAACAAAACAAAACAACAACAACAAAACCACCTCACTCCTCCATCTTTCCTGACTCTCTAACACCTCTTCATTCATCCTAGTGGCATTGGGAGCTGCCATGTGTCACACGGTATGTCCTTTTGTCTAATAAGCCCCACCTACAAACGTTCTTTGCAATGAGTCATTGGTGTGGTTCAGAGCCTCTGGCCTCGGGCACACCATCATCAGTGTACCTTCACCGACATTCTCAGATATCCTGTTGCCCTGAGTCATGGAGATTCTGCAGTTATGATTCCAAATGACCAGTCCCTTCACTTGCCCCAGCAGGTCATACTTGGGGTAGATGTTAGGGTGGGCCAACCCAAGGCCCATGATATGTGCCTGGGTGGTGGCTGAGCTGGTCAGTCAGGACCGTTGGGTCTGACCACCTCAGGTGAGGGGCAGAGCCATCTCTCCTATGTCTGTGCCATCAGGGCCGGCTCTCTCATGCCTGTGGCGGGGATGGGACATTTCACCTGAGTGCCCTGGCCAGCTCTCTTGCTGCAGTGTCCAGTGAAGGGTAGGGCTAGCTATCACAGTGCCAGTGAGAGGTGGGACCAGCTAAGCACTGCCCTCAGATTTCAACATGCATGTTTTCTATGGTCCCCTGAGGCAACATGGATCATGGACTTCAACACAGATCCCAGTTGCAGCTAGACCATGGAGCCAAACATGGTCCTCAGCAGCAGCTCAGGACCAGACATCACCATGGCCTTGGTGGCAGCACAGGCTACCCAGATCAGTATGGCCCCAGTGGAAGCATAACCCTCAGACATCAACATGGTCTCAGGTGGATGACTAGACCCCTGGAATCCACATGGCCCTCAGTGGTAACAGGAGCCACAGATACCACTTCAGCCCTTGGCTGCTGTAGGGACATGGACCCAGACACAGCCCTCAGCAGCAGTCTAGGCCCAGATGACACCATGGCCCCAAGTGGAAGTGCAGGCAACTCTGATTGGCATGGCCCCAGTGGCAGCATGGCCCTTAGACACCAACATTCCCCAGGTGGCGACTCGACCCCTGGCATCAGCATGGCCTTTGATGGTATCAGGAGCCATGGATATCAACACAGACCCTGAATGGAGTAGGGCCAAAGACCCAGACATGGCCCTCAGGACCAGACGAGTCACAGACATTACCATGGTACCTTTAGGCAGCACAGGACAATCAGATCTGTATGTCCCCAGCTGCAGCATGACTCTCATACACCCACATGGTATCAGGTGGTGCCCCAGACTGCAAGAAATTTGCATAGCCTCTGGTGGTAACAGGAGTCACAGACATCAACACTGATCATGGTTGCAGTAGGACCACCGATCGAGGCAAGGCTCTTGTCTGTCTGGGACAGAGATACCACCATGGATCCAGATGATTATTTGAAGATATAGTTATTGGTCTGAAATAATTAGGAATTTGTTTTGTTCTAAAAAATTACAACATTATGAAGAGTGACTTATGACAGAAATTTATTATGAGTATTCTAAAGTCTGAGAAACACAAAAATAAGGAAGCTCCACCTTCTGTTTGCTGTGAGCCCTCTCCTCACAGATACCTGTCTTTATGTGGCAGAAAGAGGAACAGCAGGGTCTCTGAGAGGCTGCCAAGCCAGCAATGCCACAGGGACAGAAGCAGTCCATGTTCTACACACAGGCTAGTGTGGAGTTACAGGAGTAGGGGAGGCCAAGGTGCTGCACATGGGCTGTTACCTCTGGGAAAACTGCAAACAAAAATGATAGTTTCTTGGCTTTCCAGTGTATTTTTTTTTGGGGGGGGGGGCTACTCTTCCAGCAACTGAGACAATAGCATCATCAATTCAACAAGAAAAGCATAGACACTCTGAAGAGAATATTAACCTTACACATCCCACTCTAAGATACTCCATTTCCTGGGCCAGAAACCTCATTCTAACACAGTTTGAAAGCCAGGAGTCATACACCGTATAATTTCAATTTTGGTGCAATTAAACTAGGAACAAATAAAAGAACTGTCCTTTGAAATTCACAATATATGAAAATAGACTTTGGAATTTGACACCCATCTTTAACCAATAAATTATCAAAAGAATAATTGCTAAAAGAAACAAAAGTATTGTTAGCAGTGAATAAAAACTTTGAACTTGATAAATGATGTCTCCAGCTGTCTTCCAACAGCTAGGCCACACACAATGTTAAGGAAATAGAATATTCTTGTATCACTCCTAGGAATGGAAAGAGAGAATGTCTGTACCTTCTGTCATTGCTCTTTAATGCCATACCAGATGCCCACACTATTGAAATAGTTTAAGAAAACGAAATCAGTACCATACAAAAAAAAAAAAAGGAGAAATACAACCATTAGCGTTTGCAAGTGAGTATAGTCAAATTCCCAGCATCAACAACAGTAACAGCTATGGTGATATTTTATTTATAGTGAAATGTGATTTTATTTGTATGTTAATAAATAAAGTTGCCTGGGGGTCAGAGCTAATAGCAAGCCATAGCAGAAGTCTGGCAGTGGTAGCACACACCTTTAATCCTGATCACATGACAGGCAGATCTCTGTGTGTTCAAGGACACCACCAGCATGGAGACACACGCCTTTAATCTCAATAACAACCATAGAAGACCTGGAGGTCTAAATAGATGGGCAGTGATGAGGAGGTCATGTGGTTGGGTTTACAAACAATGAGAAGGCAGAACAGAAAGTCAATAAAAAGGACAAACACACAGGAAGTAGCTCTCTTGCAGAGAGGTAGGATAGCAGCGGCAGTGAAGGGTAAGAAGGGTTTTCTGGCTTTTAACTCTGAATTTGACTCTGTGTTTCTTATTTAATAAGATGGTTACATCTACAAACAGCAAAGCAATAAGGCAAAGCCTGTCACCAGGAGAGCAGAGACCAACAGTAGTGGATTGCTTTTCTGAGAGCAACCCTCAGCAACAGAAATTGCTGATGAAAATATGAAATATACTTTTGTGGATTTTTGGTTTTATTTCCTGAGCTATTGGAGACTTTCAAAGAAAGTCCTGGCATGTGCCTATATTTGAAGTGATTTACCCTAACAATTTCAGAGCACATCTTATATTAGGGTCCTTGATGTGTTTTGACTTGGATTTTGTATAGGGTGAGAGGTGCAGAGCCTCTTTCATTCTTCTATAATTATCTATCATGTCTTCATCCTTCTACTGACCCAATATAATCCAAGATCGGAAAACGAACACACATTTATGGATCCTACATTGTATACAGGTACATCAATAAAAGAATCAAAGGCATTCATCTTTACATCTTTCCTAAAACATTGCAAAAAAGGTCAACAGTGTGATGCATGAGAGAAAAATGGAAGAGATAAGGATGTAATGAGCAGTGTGAACTTAGAAATAATACAGCTTGACAAAGAAAGGCTGGTGTCAGATTATAAAAGTTATTACTTGATAGAACAGCATCTTAATAACCTCAAAAGATAAATAGCTATACTTATCAGAGTGAAATTTTGAAAGAAGTGAAATAAATAATTTAAAGGCTACTTCCAGAAGGAAAAACATAGCTATTATTGCTTAGAAAATTAAAGCTGAGCATTTTTAACACTCACATGAATTACTAGATGAGATGCATCTCATTTGCAGCAACATGTACATTAAAATAAATGTAAATTAATTAAACAGGACATTATGTGTATAAGAACTCAGACAGTTAAAAATCACATAAAAACCACATATAAATAGATAACTCAAAATGTAACACAATACAATAAAAATGCAAATGTGGAAATATAAATTAGAAATAAATTAAAATACAGTTGATTTATCAGTATTAACATCAGACAGAATAGAATTACAGTTGAAGCTGTTAAGTAGAGCAAAGGAGATTATATTCTACTCACCGATATTTTAGTTAAATATAAACAAGTAGAATTTATATGCATCTTTATATTTCTTTTCAATGTCTACTATCCACCAAGCTAAAACTAATTTTTAAAAATGACTTCAAAATTAAGGTAGATTTTTATAATCTGTAAAGATAGCATGAATTTTAACCATAATTACTATAAATAATATCAAATATGTAAATATGAAATAGATTTAATACTTATTAAATGTAAAATATAACGTGCTAGTATGAGTGCTCAGTTATGAAAGTATGCTTTCCATGCAAGCATGAGGAACTGAGTTTGATTCCCAATACCCATTTGAAGTGCTGAGTATAGAAATACTTACATTGCCAGTGCTGAGGAAGTTGAGACGTGAACCCCTGGGCTTATGGCCCAGCCAGCCAAGACTCTGCAGCAGGACCCAATCTCAGTGAGAGACTTTGTCTCATAATGAAGATGGATTGCTCCTGAGGAATGACATTCAAAGTTATTCTCTGGGTTTCACAGGTGTACATATGTACTTTTACAACACATGAACATGCAGATACACTCACGTTTACACACAAAAGTCAAAAATATAGAAATATATTAGGTGAATACTGAATTCTCATGTTTTTTACAAAGATGGACTGATAAAAATATCCAGAACAATGAGAGAAAATCAGTGATGACATGCATGCATAGGGAATATATAGGGAATGCAGTGCCTGGATTGAGGCCTGAACCTTCACTGGATGTGGTATGCTTTCTTCTTTTATCACTTTTCACTGGGTGTAACTATGGTTCTACTCTGATGATCTTATGCACTGAGGTGGAAGTTACACCGACTTACACACTCTTTGAGTTAGATTAAGAAAGGTGATAAGATATGAGAATTAAAGAGGAAGTGGCAATCAAAAGAAGTGATGCTCAGTGGGGATATATGCGAAATAGACCAAATCTTTACAGGATCTCTAGAAAATAAAATCTGCAGATTTGTGGGATGACTCAGTCAATACTACTTCCAGGTCTTGCTGTGCAAGTTTGAGGACCTAAATTTATTCCCAAAGCCACAACAAAGGCTAATCCAAGTGGTATTCACCCATAATCCTAACCCTATGAGGCAAAGATGGAAGGATCTAGCTGAATTAGCAAGCTTCCTCTTCAGTAAGAGACTCTGTCTCAAATAATCAAATAATGGTGATGATGATGATGATGATGATGATGATGATGATGATGATGATGATGTAAAAATCAATTGTAAAAGACATCTGATATCAGCCTCTAGCCTCCATAATAAATAGGTGCACAAATATTTTGTGTACACCCATGAACACTTTAGGTACATGAATATTTGTGTATACCCATGAACATTCAGATATACACACACAAAGAAAAAACAAAATGTCTTATTAATCAGGTTCTCTAGAGTAACATAACTTATGGAATGAATCACTCTCATATTATATAAAGGGGATTTATTGGAATGACTTACATGCAGCAGTACAGCTAATCCAACAATGGCTGACTGTGAAGAGAAAGTCTAAGAATCTAGTAGCTCCTCAGTCCACAAGGCTAGATGTCTCTTCTGGTCTTAGGTAGTTCCTGGAATTCCAAAAATGTAGTTTCTAATGCCAAGAAATGGATGAGCTACTAGGGATAGGGCAAGCAGGTGTTAGGGTCCCAAAGAAGTCCCACAAAGGACTACTATCCACTTATAGAATCAGCAAAAGTGTTTATTATTCTATCATGCTAGTGACATCCATTCCACATAAAGGCAAAATGGTGACAACACCCAGAAAAGCTTGCAGACTTCTTTTAAGCATAGTCAAGGGGAGTTCCTATGGCAGTTAGGTCACCTTAGATATGATTGGCTAACACAAGTGGCAATCATATCAGTATGTTCTAATTGGCCAAGACTAGTCAGGGGCTAGTTAAGCCTACAGTTTTTCCATTTTTGGATAGGTCTGGACAAGGCCCAGGCTTTGTCCTTATTTGGTTATCACCTTGCGCTATTATGGCTGAGGCTTGCTGGTCTAGCACATACTGACTGAGGGACAGCTCAGGCCTGGTACTAACCATACCAAGCCATACCATCCTTGTTTTGGGGGGTTTTGGAGACTAATTGTCCTTTGTTCATTGCTCTTCTCTTGCAGGCCGAAAGAATATATTACAGAGATTCAGCTTTATATTTAAGCTATACTTTAATGGCCAAGGGTCTGTCAAAAGGCAAGCCAATTATTATGAATATTTGGTGTTATCCAACCTTTAATATTTCAGCTGTCTTCTGCTATAAAATTTTTTGCATGACCAAATATTTCCAGACCTGCTGAACTTCTAGGTTACCTGCTGAGCCTAGGAGACAAGCTGACTGGAGATTCATAGCTTTGCTTCTTGTGCAAATGAAGTTCAGATCATCTCCTCACCTTGAGGCCTAGTGGCTCTAGAGCATTTGACTGAGAACAAAGGGGGGTTTTACATATCAAGGTGCAAGACAGGGTGGAGGAACATTTCTGAGGAGGCAGAAAACTGTGTGGCCAGGGAGAAGAGGACAGGCATGTTCTGTAGAAAGGGACAGAATAGAGCATATGGAGAGAAAAGTTGAGGAAGACAGAGGTTCCATGGAGGGTAAGAAGATCACAGGTAGAGTTTTCTGAGTGCCAGGAGTAAAGATTAGTGGAAATGGAGAATGAGGAGATGGAGGACAAAGATGAGAATGGAAGCATAGTAGTTCAGTCATTAGCAGGACTATGGGCTAGGGAACTGGATGGAACTGAAGCTATGTAGACAGGATTTCATCCCAGAGAAATAAAGTAGATGGATAAGGAGCTTGGTGTATCTATATTTATTCTTGTCCTGAATGCCTGATGGAGCTGTAGCTGTATTGATAGAATTCTGTCTTAGAGGAATAGAGTTAACAGACATGAGAGTATAGTGTATGTAGATTTTTTTTCCCTCAGATAACCCATGCCAGATGTAGCAAAATTCTCAGGACCCTTAGGTATTCAATATGTGGTGCCTTAACAGTATACTCATAGGATTGGGGTTTTGGCTGGACTGCAGATCTCATCAAGGGTGTTACAGACCCAGGTATCTTCATACCTCATGAGCAGTGATTAAAACTACATAGATAGAATTGGCTTAGAAAAATAAAATAAATGAACTAGAGAAAGCTGTATAGAAAAAAAAAAATTGGCTTAGGAATAAATTGAACGGACTAAAGAACTTAGTGCATATATATATATATATTCATTCCTGTGTCAGCTGATAGTGTCCGTTCCTGGCCTCCTGGTATAGTATAATATTAAGGCTGAACTTTTAATATTGTACAAAACCTGGTGCCCAGAAGGGTAATCAACCAAGCACATCCAGGATGAGAGGTGTAGCTTAGATGGAGGCTGTCCAGAGATGAAACAGTTTCCCTGGGGAGTTGTAAAGGTGACCCCTGAAGTCCCAGCTATCAAATGGATCTCACCAAAGGTGATGCAAACCAGAGGGACCACTGGCCTCTAGAGGGTGAGTAATCTGAGTACCCCTTCCCTCTCAAGAATCTTTCTAAAATAAGTCCAAACAAAAACAGCTTTTAAAGCCAGGCGGTGGTGGCGCACGTCTTTAATCCCAGCACTCGGGAGGCAGAGGCAGGCGGATCTCTGTGAGTTCGAGGCCAGCCTGGTCTACCAAGTGAGTTCCAGGAAAGGCGCAAAGCTACACAGAGAAACCCTGTCTCGAAAAATCAAAAAAAAAAAAAAAAAAAAAACAAAAAAAACAAAAAAAACAGCTTTTAATAACAATTATAGGACACAGGTCAGTTTACAGGCTTAGATAAGGAAGAGCCACTGACCTTTTAGAATGGCTTTACCTGCCGACTGTGATAAGCAGTGGAGATTCTAACCCCTCCCTTCTAGGGAGAAATCCGACATTATTTTATTAGGGTTTTTACATAGAGATTACACCACAAGACCTCCTAAGACCGTATACTAGAGTCAGTGAGGTTTGCTGTTTTCTCTGAGATGACAATCCATGTTTCAAATAATTTTGTTCTGCTAAAACTCGCTGTAAATCTAAGGATTAACTTGAGCTATAAACTTTAAAACCAGCCCACAGCTAGCTAGGAGCTAAGCTCCAGCAGCCTTCATTTAAATAACAGTGCAAGCCTCACAGCCCTGCCAGAGGCAGTCTTAAAACTATGGTGACTCCCAAGTCTCCTATCTCTGTATTAAAAAAAAAAAAAAAAAAAATCCTGTCTTTTTCTCTATCTTTTTCTTTCTAATGGACTATTTTCTACAAAGTTCTTAGTTAAAAACTTGGCCAAGTGTAAGAACTAGCTAATTATCAGATGTAAAAGAAAGGACACCTTTTGACTACCTGAATACTTATGAGCTTTCTCTGACATCCAGAGACTTCCGGAGACTGAAAAATCTTACAGAAATAAATGCTTACTTCCTTATAAATATTGACCTTTCTTTTTCCCCTTGAATTTAACTCTCAGCCACGCATGCCTCAGCTCAGCACTTCCACCCCTCCCCCACCTTGCCATTACTAGAGACTGATGGTGAACTCTATTCAAGCTGCAACTTTTACAAATAGATCCTCTCTGTGCTGGAGAGATAGCTCAGAGGTTAAGAACACTGACTGCCCTTCAAGAGGACCCAGATTCAATTCTGAGTACCCACATGGCAGCTCACAACTGTTTGCCAGTGCCAGCTCCCCTGGTACTGTCTGTAACTACAGTTATTTTGGGTTTTTACTTTGCTTTTTTTCTTTTTTTCTTTTGGTTTTTTCGAGACAGGGTTTCTCCGTGTAGCTTTGAGCCTTTCCTGGAACTCACTTGGTAGTCCAGGTTGGCCTCGAACTCACAGAGATCCGCCTGTCTCTGCCTCCCGAGTGCTGGGATTAAAGGCGTGCGCCACCACCGCCCGGCTACTTTGCTTACCTTAATTCATGATACACCATAAAGGATTTATTAAATTGTTATTCTCCTTACATGCTATATTTCTGTATAAGAGCTCTTGCATCTCTATTAAAGTAGCTTCAGAACAAACAGTATTATTAAGACTAACCTGCAGGTACAAAATTTAAAGTTCTAAGTTTATAAGAACAGCTGACTTTTAAACTGTTAAGAATTAGTTTACTTTAATTATAAACTATTAGATATAATTATTAAGATACAGGTTAAGCTTGATCTTCTTAATAATGATCAAGTTTTCTAATGCATAAAAATCATGTTTATAAACATGCTAAGTATGACAAATATAATCAATTCATTACTTAGCCCCTGGCATTTTAAAAATGTTTAAGCTTTCCACTTGAAACTATGCCATGCCTCTTACTGCCAGATTTAGTCTAAATTACACTTTGAGATCATTTAGATATTATCCCTATTTACCAGGTCTAAAGATAATTTACCTTGCTATCCAATTTAAAATAAAAGGTAGCTCACCAAACTGATTTCAAAATGATGTTTTACTGTTCCTTTGATTAAAAGAAATTCACTTTACATTGGCTGTTCTCAATAATCAATCACTTATGTCTCCTGACAAATTAAATACATAGATGCTTTTGGATGTAAAGTTTTTATGAGGATATAAAGGTTTACATATAGAGAATATTTAGGAAGGTTAAAAAATAACTTATAATATATGAACTGTCAGTTATTGAGATAGATAAATGTAACATATAAACATTTGGATATGGTATAAATGATAAATAAATATCAGCATATAACCTAGAGATATTGAGATTGTATGCCTAAGTTAGATCTATGCATAAAGTTTTTATTGAGGTCTGAGACATATAGTTTTTAGGAATAGAACTTATATATGCCTTATTACAGAGTCTGCAGACCTCCCCCTAATATAGGCCATAGCTCTCCTACTGTACAAGATAGAAAAATTGTCCCAGGAATGGTTGACTTCTGACTTTACTAAGAAAATTAAAGTTATTGTACAGCCCCCTACAAAAACAATTCAGATCCATACAGGGCAAGGCCTAGGGAGCAACCAGTTTGGATTCTAATGATATGGTTGGTTTTCTGGGTTCAGAAATTAAATATTCCAGACCAACTAAATGCTTAAAATACAGAGTATGAAAATAATTAAAGTGCTAGACATAAGCACATACATTTCTTATATTTCAGAAAAAGGTTGGCCAAATACCTAAGACAACTATTATTCCTTCATCTCTTAGAGGCCTAGGTCAAGCTAATATTGTAACCAAAAGCTCAGGAACATTAAAATGGTCAGATGGAAAAAAAAATGACATACCTAACACACTATGAAAAAGAGACATGCTATAACAAATGTGTCATTAATCTCTGCTATGGACTAATATCAGCTCAAATGCTATGGATGAGTTTTAAGATTAGAAGAACTTGGGTAAACAAATTCAAGTGCATAATTGAGCCCATTATTCCAAAAATTATAATTTGGAATATATAAAGTTATGACCTAGGATATCAAAATTTATTCTAGGGGCTACTGTCCACTGCTAACCCTATTACTTGTTACATCTGATGCTTCTATCTGGGTTAAGCAATGATATTTAAATGTTAAAAGAATTGTAATTGCTACCTGTCTGGTCTAGAAAAAATTAAATATTGGGCATACAAAGCCCCCTACCAGCCCTTAAATCACCCCAATATTTTTTATCTAGAAAAATTGGGCTTATAGACTATTACAAGACCTTAACAAATTAAATAAAATTTACTAATGCCAAGGGGAATCTCACAGCCTGGCTTGCCATCTCCAACAGCCATCTCTATACTTAAATATATATTGCAATACATTTATTACACAGATGATATTATATATATATATATATATATATATATGAGAGAGAGAGAGAGAGAGAGAGAGAGAGAGAGAGAGAGAGAGAAAGTAAGAATTAACTAGGTTTTTTTGCTTTTTTGTCAATTTACAGATTATATGTGAACAATAGTATCTCTGTTAACTAATCTAAAGCCCTTCAATTTTTTTTTATTTGAAGGTCAACTACCTCCTCTTGACTGAATACTCTCTGAAGTCCTTTCCTCTACATCTGAGGGTTAATTTTGCCTGGTTTTGCAGGTATCATCAAAATCATTCCACAGGGTCAGTTGCAAAATGATGCATGCCCATTGAGCCTTTGTCATAGGAAATGCATATTTCTTATGAAATGCACATGCTCACTGCAACAACATAGAAACTGGCAGACACAGCCATGGAGGAAAATATTTCTGAATTCTAGATGAAATTTTTATTTTATATAAGTGTGTGTGTGTGTGTGTGTGTGTGTGTGTGTGTGTGTGTGTGTACTTGGGGAGGGAAAGAAAACACTACCTAGCCATTAAAACACTGTTCACTGAAGCAATCTAGAGTGTTGGAAGGGTCATAGTTTTTGATTCAGATAGTCTTAGGCTTCATTTCTAGTACAGTCATATACTGACTTTGTGATGATAGCATCTATTATTTTTACCACTATAAGATTTAATAATATATCAACTTCATAGGTGTGTTTGGCAGCACAGAGAAAAATAATATGATACTAGTATGGTAAACAAAGACTTAGTCAAGGAAAAAAATGGGGAAATTTTCTGGAAAATAAAGACAAGCATGAGAAAGCCAGGTAGCTGAATATCATGAGGAAAGAGCAAGGGGTGATTAACCTTCTGAAATTGTGACCGGTATTCACATACATTCATTTCTACTCTAGGATATGTGTAGACCACCAGTCACAGGTTGGGCATATCTGGTAGGTTCTAAAAGGAGATAAAAAGATATATCAATTATAAGTTTAAAATAGGAGATATAAATATCACCAGCACAGATTGGACCAAGAAGTGAGTTACTGTTCTCCCAGGCTGAGAGTCCAGTCTCTAGGCCCTAGGCCCCAAGACAAAGCCCATCCCCTCCCACCCATAGCAGCCCCACTAGCCAGCCAGAAGGCAAGGCTCCTGCAGGCAGGTCAATCTACTACAATCCCCCAGCAGACCCTGTAACGTACAAGTCCCACTCCACATGCCAAAACCACCACTCACCCATGAACTCAGTGGCTTCCTAAGATACAGACAGCACCTTCACCAATCACACAAAAAGTGGTCCTTCAAGGTACTGACACCGCCTATACCAAATGGATAAAGATTAGTTCCTGGAGGCACAGGCACTGCCTGCACTGATTGGATGAAGAGATGGGCAGAAACCAGGGAAAGAATATATTCAATAATAAAAAGAGCAATATGGCACCACCAGAACCTAGCAGTTCTACAACAGCAAGACCTGAGCATCCCAAAGTAGACGATGATAGAAGCTTTAAAAAGGAAATGAAAAATTCCCTTAAAGAAATTGAGGAAGAGACAAAAAAAAATGGAAGAAATCAATCAATCCCTCAAAGAAAGCCAAGAAAACAAAACAAATAAAAACAAAAAAAAGAAAAGAAAACAAAGAGGTGAAGGAAACAGTTCGAGACATGAAAATTGAAATAGAGGCAATAAAGAAAACACAAAACAAAAGAATTCTGAATATAGAAAATCTGAATAAATGAGCAGAAACTACAGATGCAAGCATAACCAACAGAATGCAAGAAATGGGAGAGAGAATCTCTGGTGTTGAAGATATGATAGATATTATCTTCTATGTTAATTTTAAAACTTGATTTATTATTGTGCCCAACTTTAATTTCTGCACTGGAGAGACATATGCAGGCATATATCTGTGAGTTCAAGTCCAGCCTTATCTACGTAGAACATTCCAGGCTAGCCAGGACTACATAGTGAGCTCATGTTTCAATAACAATAAAATAATAATAATGATGATGATGGTGGTGGTGGTGGTGGTGGTGGTGGTGGTGGT
>CABHPR010127569.1:8745-27424 GCA_902168415.1 Peromyscus melanophrys
GAATAGTGAGTGAAATTAAATTTGTGAGTTTCCATTAGGAAAACAGATACCTGATCATTTAGTATTATTTACTTTGTATTTTTTATGTATTATTTACTCCTTAAATTATTTTCACTGCATATACTTACATTTATTTTGTCTCTTGTTGAGAATATCTCTCCCATCTTCTCTATTACAAATACATCTATGTGAATATTGTTTTTCTTGTTTTTTAAAATGTTTGTATTCATTAAGAATTTCATATATGTATACAATGTACATTGATAATATGTATTCCTCAATCCTCTTCCTCCTACTCTCAGACCACTGCACCCTTCATATCTACCAATTTTATGTCCTTGTGGGGGTTTTTTGTATGTTTATAACCCACTGAGTCTGATAAGGGCTTCTCTTGTATACATGGATGTAGGGCCATTTGCTGGAACATGGTAACCACCACCGACTATATAACTGAAGAAAACTGACTCCTCCCTCTTTCAACAGCCATCTCAACTGATCAGCTAGGGGTGTGGCCTCCAGATCCCCTCTTCCCTTCCTGCTCAAATGTTGATTGGCTTGATCTTGTGTAAGCCTTGTACAGGCAGCCACAGTTGCTGTCGGTTTGGGGGTATAATATCCCTGTCATGTCTAGAAGACACTCTTTTATAGAAACTCTTCCTGGCCTTTGGCTCTTACAAAATTTCTGCTCCCTCTTCTGCAATGTCCCCTGAACTGTTTGGGGGTGGGGATAATACAGATGTCTTACTTAGGGCTGAATATCCTATAGTAACTTACCCTCTGCACTTTAACAAATTGTGGGTATTTGTATTATCTAACCTCTGTCCATTGTAAAAATAAGCTTTTCTGATGAAGGTGAGGGACTAAGAGTTTAAGTACAATTATTGATAAGGCTGTTTGATCCAGTTCTTCTCTGAGTAGATGATTCTGCTGGGGATGCTGTGAATGTGTTGCTCTGATTGATTGATAAATAAAATGCTGATTGGCCAGTAGCCAGGCAGGAAGTATAGTGTAGGTGAGATAAGGAGAGAGGAGAATTCTGGGAAGTGGAAGGCTGAGTCAGGAGATGCTGCCAGCCACCGCCACCATGAGAAGCAAGATGTGAAGGCAGAACAGGGAAAAGCTACCAAGCCATGTGGCTAAACATAAATAAGAATTATGGGTTAATTTAAGTGTAAAATCTAGCTAGCAAGAAGCCTGAGCCATTAGGCCAAACAGTTTTAATTAATATAAGCATCTATGTGTTTACTTGGGTCTGAGCAGGACTGGAGAAAACTCCAGCAACATGATCCCCTGAAATAATTTTTTCCTCTATGTTTTCATTCTTTCAAATCTGTAAACTTACTGTTGGCTGTTTTCTTACATATTTTCAATTTAAACTAAGATTTGTTTAACATTTTTCTTAAAATTACTCTATTTTAAAAGTATTGTTAATGTTGTGCACATTTCACTCAACTCTACAATTTAGTTTTATGTTTCTATGCTCAACATAAACATATAGTTTAATTTATTAAAATTAATTACTTTATTGACTATCTAAATCAGCCCTAGAAATCCATTCATTCATTTATTATTCATTCATTTAAAATACATATTTAGCAAATATTCTGCTCCTCAAGTATTTTTATATTTGGAGGATACATACAACTGTGAGTAAAGGAAGGGTACAAGTTAATTCACATTTCTTTTTAAGTCATTATTGGAAATTTCTCTATATATATCTAAGAGAAAATTATGTACAATCAACACATGAGAATAATGTGTTTAACCCTTCATTTGTTTCTTTAAGGAAACACTAAAGATGACTATTTATAGGGTAGTGTATTGGTTTTATAGGCTCTGTATTTGGCTCATGTTTCCAACAGGTAACTAAAATATTAATGAAATTTCCCTAAACCCCTTAATACTAAATCTCTCAGCCAAGCTGAAGTCTTTCAGTTAAGACCTTTCATGTAAGGTTTCTATCTACAGAACCTAAGTTTTACAGTTTCCTCAATTCCTTTTTCTTTTTTATTTTAAATCAAAATTTTACTCTTTTTAAGATACAAGCTTTACTGAAGTTGGTCCCTGTCATTCTTATACTACTGCCCATCATATGAAAAAGAGCTTTAATTCCACAAATATTGAGAACATACCTGTAAGGATTCAATAACCCTCATCATTGATTCCTTAATATTATTATTACTATTTTTATTTCTCAAGGAATCTTGTGGCCCTTCATCTAGAGAGACAAACAGTGTCTTTAAATACCAAATAACCAGCCATTTTATGGATAAATACTGCTTTTTCTTGCTATTGGATGACTAGTCGAATCAAATGAGGTATTGTTAATTTTAACAAAATATCCAATAAAGCAGGTGTGTCTGTGTCTGCATGTGTATGTGTGTCTGTTTGTGTGTATATTAGGCAAGTCTTCTAATAAATTAACCTCTCTCCATCCCTCATGGTATCCAATAGAAAGAAATAAAACTCTTGTAAGAAATAAACACATACACAGAAATGAATTTCTGGCATAGGCCATCCGTCCTCCCCATGCTCTCAAACAGTGTATAGTTGGATTTTGGTTCCATGGAGCTATGCACTTTTAAAATATACCAAAGCCAGGCCAGGATTTTCAATCCCCTTGACTGCGGTTAACATAGGGCCTTCTCTCCTGTCTCTGTAATACTGTTTTCTGGACTGAGCCAAAGACGGTGTAAATCATACAGACAAGAAATACGTGCTGCTGCAGAAGGAGCCAATTGAGTGAGCAGAATTGGGGGCGGGGGGGGGGGGGGGTCTTGGGGGAGGGGGGGGGGGGGGGGGGGGGGGGTGGTTCTGGGAGAAGGTGCAGCTGGATGTGAGCCTGTGGCCTCAGGCACAGCCTACAGTCTTCCTCCTCAGTGCCTGGAAAGTATACTTCATCTGAACATTGCCAACCTAGAACTCGAGGCTTCCAATAAAACAATGATCTTCTAAGAAAAGGCATGAGGGCTCTGCCAGACACCCCAGGAAAGTCACCTGTTCCACTCCCTCCTCTGTAACCTCTCTCTTCCTACACTGCTTGAAACCTCAGAATGATAAGAACAAGGAAGATAAATTAAGAATTTGAATTGGATGTAATACATATTTTTAGTTAACTATTTTGCTCAGAGAACATGGTCTGGTAATATTTAAAGCCATAAATTCTGTAAAATGTGACATTTGGTAGTAGGGATATGGCCTTGAATTGTTCAACTAATTAGCCCTAACTCTCGCCAGCAGTGATACAGACAAAATTGTCAGTAGATTATCCAAGTGAAGCAGATTTTTCTCCCCATGGAATCAACTAAGGTTCTCAACTGAGGCTAAGTATTTTCCATTCAATTAACTAAATATCATTCCAGAAAATTTTCTTTTGCATTTCAAACAACTGTTTTTATTCTGAACAGAAAACCGTGATGGCTGAAGAAGAAAAGAACATCCAAGACTCCATGGTACACTTTCTATACAATCATTTTAGCAAACTTTCACTCCTGAACACTAATGAAACCCTAATGACAAAAAGAAACTTTCAGAGATAACTGAGTTTTTTGTTGATGGCAAATTTTGGGGGGTGTTTTGTTTTGTTTTTGAGAAAAAGACAAAGCTGTCTTGGAATTTACTAGTTACCCCAAGCCAGACTCAAACTCAAATCAATCCTCCTGCTCCAGTCCTTCCCCACCCCTCTAACTCCACTCCCCACACTCAGGTTAAAGTGAACATAAGGACTATAATGACTTCCTTGCCTCTTGTCAAAGCTGCTGCAGAGCTGGCTCTCAGGATATGGATTCTGCCCCAATCAATACCCAGCCAACAAGAATTCTGTGGTAATTCTCAAAATCAAATTGATGTCCCACTTTATAAAAATTGAAGGGCTAGAAAGAAGGCTCATCAGGTAAAGACTCTCATCACCTAACCTTACATGTACGCATGCACACACACACACACACACACACACACACACACACATATGTACACACATACACACACATAAATAAATGAAAGAGTGCATTTTGTTGACTGGAACTGATCTTGAGGAAGATGTTACTGAGTTTAACGGGAGCTTGAATCCCTATAATAATAATCCATGGCCGGGTCTACAGAGACGACTCCAAACAGAACATGAGAAGAATGTTTATTAGCCATGAATTGTGTGAACGCCCTGTGCAGCATGCTTTCCCTATGTTAACTCATTTACTTCTGCCAGATAGCTAACAACCAGGGACAAAGTAGCTTGAATAGGGGCTCTTCTGCCACACTTGGGAAAGAACCTGAGCTGAGACACTTAGCAAACTAACAAATTGTCTTCCTGCTCCTGGACCTGTTTCCCTTTCGCTTCCTTTTGTTTCTTTCCCTTCAGTATCTTAGCCTTTGGGTCTGAACTGACCACGGGTTCTCTACACTCCCCAGCTCATCAGCGAATATACCCTCTGAGTTACCTGTGTTTGAATAAGCAGCCCCTCTTTTAGGCCCATATGGTACCATTAAGAATATATCCACACGAAGTTTCTATTCCTTCGGTTGTGTCCGGGTCTTTTCTGACGCATGAGATATTGGGAGAGTCACCCGCGTTTTTCTCAGAACAAAATTCTGCCAGATCACCTGGCCTCAGTTCGTAAAGCTGCTTCCTCATCATCAGAAAACTGTGAACCTGTGGAGCTATTACCCATACACCCCCAGCTTGGTGAGTGTGCTGTTTATTTTCAGTAAGAAGCTTAGTTAAATTTTTAGCCAAAGTAAGAAAAAAAACGAAAGAGAAAATTTCACTGTTTTTTCAAGTAAAGAAATTGAAAGAAAATGAAATGAAATTTTGCCAAAGGGAAATAAAAACTATAAATCATATAATAAAGCCAGTTCACTTTGATGAAAATTACACTTGCATTGGTCTTTGACTTAAACGTTTACCTACTGCATTTTAATTGTTGGTTCCTGTAGCAGTTCTTATAGGAGTCAAAAATAGAAAACAAGTTTTTGCATTCTAAAGAAGCAACTAAAATCCTAAAAGTAGCTTAAATAAGCTTTGGTTGGCATTTATCTTCCACTTGATAAAAACAAACAAACAAACAAAAAACCACCTCCACAAAGGAAATACATTCTCTAACATAAGGAATAAAAAGGGCACTGAAACCAGAAAACCAGCAATTTTACATTGACAGTGTGGGATTTCTGTTGGAAGACTGGATATAAACAGCTGACCTTAGGCCAGTGACGTCATTTCTCAATATTTCATAGCAGTCTTCATACATGTAGCATTTAAAGATAGTTGAAATTTTTGTTAGATAAAATTTAAAATTTAAATTTAAAATTAAAATTAAATTAAAATTAAAATTTAGATAAAAGTTTTACACCTAATATTTGTATAGAAGATGCCAAAAAAACTAGAATATTGCAAATATTTCCATGGGGATGTAAATAAATGTTGTTCATTTCTTTTCTGCAATATGACAATAAAATTTGTTATTTCTTTATATTTTAAAAAGGTATTTTTAAGATTCTTAAATTAAATGCTTCTATTTTATTTTGATAACTGTTCCTATAACTTAAGTGATAATTTAAATCAGATTTTTCTGTAATGAATATGTGCTTAATATTTTTAAGTAATGTGTGTTTAACTTCCATGAAAAAAAATTAGTTGATTAAATATTACTGGTAATATTTTATATGCCTAAGAAACTATTAAATAATTAAAACATTGCTTCAAAATTTACTCAAAAGGTAAATGTGCATCATTTAAAAAATGCATGGTAGACTGAAGAAGCTAAATATTAACTCTCAATCACTAATTTGTTCAAAGTTATATGAAAGTCTCTGTACTCCCCATTAAGCATAAATGCAAATAATTCTTAAAATCTGACTGGGGTTGGGGATTTAGCTCAGTGGTAGAGCGCTTACCTAGCAAGTGCAAGGCCCTGGGTTCGGTCCTCAGCTCCAGAAAAAGAAAAAAAAAATAAAATAAAATAAAATAAAATCTGACTGTACTAGGCATCATCTGGGATGCAGGCAAATGCTAATATCAGTTAGAAATAATAAAATCATGCTAAACCAGGATGGATGAGTATATCTGTATCCTATATACAAATAAACATTATCTTCTGGAATATATATCCATCATTGTCTTTTTTCTTTAACGGGTTTGAGTGGAAAATCCACATCTCCACTTTCTTTCCTATTATAATTACTTCTTAGTTCCAATATATTGGGACAGATATGTAAATGAGGCAGAAATGCTGAGCCAAAGGAAGGCTGCAAAGCAGCCCCTGAATGGTTTCTATTCTTGTTTACGTTGAATATGTTAGGCCTATATCTGGGTTTCATCTCAGTAGGGTTGATGACGATTAAATGTCTTTTCACTACTGTTCCTGTGTCACTGAACTACATTACTTTTCAAAAAATAAAATTTTAATTGCACTCTTTTGTGTGAGATTGTAATTTGTATTACTTATATTGAACCAGAAGGCTAGTGACTGTAAATATGAAGTTCTTCAACAACTGAATCATAAACTCAAAGACATGTAGGTTCATGGTTCTATTAAACCATTATTTCACCCTGTCTCTACCTATTTCTGCTTACAGTTTGCCACAGCATTAATCCCAAAGCTTCACCAAAGTCCTTCATGTTCTCTCCAATTCCATAGTCACAAGAAAGGAATCAGACACTGAGAGCAGAATCCTGCTAGTGAAATAATCTACATGAGAAAGATACAGACCATTATGTTGATTAAGCCAATTAAGAGTTTATAAGTCCCTTCTCTTTGGCTAGTGATAAAAAGAGGGCTAATATCTCAGGGTCTCTTGGAGCTAAAACCCAGGGACATAGCATTTTTAAAGGACAAAACACAGTAACATAAATGTTAAATGAAGGTCAGAGGAGAGTAACCTTGCAACATTTGTTTTTGGTAGAACAAAGTAGTTATTTCAGACATTACATGATAATTATATTTTACTTATACTTTCTTAAACTTAATTGTTTTGGTTAACACATCTGGACCATGGTCATTGTCTTGAAAATCTCGTGTGTTGCAAAGGCAAATGTGACTGTTGGTATAGAGGGCTGAGAACTGCCCAAGAAGTCATGAAATAGAGTCAGGACAAACTGGTGTTACCTTGGTCACTTCAGCTAGAACATAGTCCCTCCATTTGTGGTGTTCTCAAATAGCAGAATGACAAAAGCATGCAGCCAATGGCTGTGTGAGCTGCAGGGGGCAACTGAGTAGATGAGTACTTCCAGAGGGATGGGGAAAGGACTGAGAAGTAGATAAAGTAGCAGGGAAGAAAGGTGGTATTCACTTCAGTTTAGAAATCTGTTTTACATATTCAGTTACAAAGGAAGCATTAAATAGGTTTTTGTAGGTAGCACTGCATGATGTCTTTGATGCCAAGACAATGGATGACGTCTGTATCTTTGACTCTATAAACTACCCCTGTCCTTTACTCCAATAGTATAGTTCAGTCTATCATGTACCCTAAGCCTTAGCTCCTTTCCTGTACAGTCTAAAGACTCAACAGTTTTCCTGAAAAGGGTGACTCTGATATGTATTTTGAAAAGGTAGACAGTTAGAAGCTACAAGAACTCCTCTTTGTCCTCTTAGAACCTTCCATTCCTTAGCAATCTGATGATGCGACATTCTGTCTGCTACATTCTCTGGTGGCCTCACTTCTCCCAGACTTCATCCTTGATAATTTAAAATATTATCCTTATAGCTGACACAATTCTTCTGCCTTTCTACACTGGCCAATATCTGGCCACTTAAGACTCTGAAATGAATGTTTGCTTCTGTTTCCTCTAAGCATCCGAGTCTCAAAGTAAGTTTATTTTCTAAACTTCGATGGTCGCTAAGGATATCTCATCAGATTCTTTCCTTGACAGAATTAAAGTTAGCAATCTTCCTAGAATTACCTTAAGATCAAAGATATTTCGCTTTCTATATGGCAATATTGAATCCATGGAATAAAAACACAACTCACATTGATAACTTTATTTTAATCTTGGTGTAATATGCTGATAACATGATTTAAATCTGAAAATAACTTTAACTCTCCCCTCAAGTTTCCACAGGTATGTGATCTTCAAAGCTAATAACTCTTTTCATGTTTTTTATTTCTTCAGTTTTCTATCCTCTTGAATGAATGTTTTATCAGAAGTAATAATGATTTTATTACTTAAAGTTGGCCAGGCATTACTTTTTAAGGTATCTTACATAGTCTCTGAACTAATCTTACTATTATTAAAAATACTTTATTCGTAATATAACTACTGATGTTGTAGCTCAATGATGATAAATTTATATCAGAAATGAAATGTTTCTTGCAAGAGCACCACTCCACTCGATTCTTGTCATGACATAATTTCTAATAATTCTTACATTTTCTTTGACTATTTCTCCAAGGCATTTTTTGTGGGTTCCCATTATCTATACAAAGATTGATATTTTCTAGGGCTTTCATCTCAGCTGCATATTTTCTAACTTTACATGTTTTCTATATAATCTGATTCACTTAATCATTTAAATTTATACTGATGATTCACTGACTAAAAAGTAGTTTCCAGTTCTCTAAGTCCACCTCAAATGTGCTGCCAGCTCTCCAACATAGACACAATTATCTCCTGAGTATCATCCTGTATTTGCTGCTTTCACAGAAAATTTTAAAACTGTAATATAAAAATTAAGGAATGAGCATCGATTCTCTCAAGTCTCTATTACTCAAGACATTGTCTAGCACTGAACTTACTTCATATATTTTGGAACCAGTATTTTGTTATAACAGGCCAAACTGTAACAAAGCAACTAATCATGTCTCCTTTTGCCATTGTAAGTAAGCTTTGAGGGTTTTCAAAGAGTCCAGATTCAAGATGATCTCAGCGACATAGTTGGATTGATATGATTGTTACCCACTTGTTTTTTTTTTCATTTGGTGACACCACTGGAGGTTTAGAAAATATTAAAACATAAAGCACATTACAAAAACCCAGCCATGTGTTTCATATTCATAAAAATATATTTAATGATAACTTTTCTGAACATTTAACTTGTAAATTAAACCTCCTGACATTTTCAAAATTTAGCAGTCATTCGTGGACTAAAAGAAAGCACAGTCCCATGACTACAAAATAACAGGATATGTTCTGGTCCATCAGTTTTCTAAAATCCAGTGTTTGTGGAAGATGAGCTCATACCTAACAAAAAAAACTTGACCTATGCTTATGCATTTTCTACATGTCAAATCTCATGGCAATGGTCTGGGTATTACACATTTTTAATATTCCATTCTAAAATAATAAAAACTAGGTTTAAATATAGCTTTTCAACTTCTTTATTGATAAGTAGTGCTTTGAGATCAGTGAATGTCAAGTACCCCCACATAACTATTTTCCTAGATTCCTTTTATGTACATAATTATAGTTCTCATATAAATCTCCAAGACCTACAGTAGCACAGGATAGCCAATAAATGACTAAAGAAGGTAAAGATGGAGGGAGAGATGAAAAGAGAGGATGAAAAGGAAAGTTGGAAGAAGGAAATAAAAAGAAAAAGAATATGACAAAAAATGAAAAGGAAAGAACCAGAAATAGGAAATTGAAAAATCATTGAGTGGTTGCTAAATGTTATGGGAAAGGAAAGGATATGAGTACAGTGGAGCCACTCAAGGGAAGTCCTAGGGTGATGGAATTTTCATGTAAAGTAGTGGGTCTATGAGTAAGTAATAGTCAAAATAGAATATTAAAGCATTAGCAGCGATTACTACTAATTGCAAGCAGAAAAAAGTCAATAAACCAAGATGACATGGAAATCTAAGACAAAATAAATCTAACAGAATCAAAAATACATGGCATGACCTCCCTGAAATAAGGGGGGAGAATTATTAACTAAAGGTTATCTTCAGAGTTAAGACCAAAAAAAAAATTCCTACTTACCATCAGTCAGCCTTTTTAAACTGAAAATTATTTAAAACATGATGTTGGTAGAAGACACCCCTAAACACTGTAGGTTTTTGTCATTCCATTTGATTACTCCTGATCTAGGTGATAAGACCTATTGTTGCTGATACCACACACCTCAGAGGCACAAGATGGAGGAAGTAAGCTAGAAATGAACTGGAAGCTTTTCCCTCCAGGGCAGTTCTCATGATTCCAGAAAATTCTGTTCCAGCTGCTGGGAAGAAAGACCATCAATGGCCTGTGTATTCACTGTGCCCACTGTGCTATGTGGCACTACTAATGAGGAGAAACTCACCCCTCGAGAGAGAATGTGTGCCCAGTATTGAATGCTAGTTAAAAATCCATTATAGGGAGATCATAGGCTCTGCCAGGCATGAAGGGCTTTATTCTGTTGTTTATTTAAATTGACATGGTGTCCAACTGCCTTCTAAATATATGTTTATGGTCATAAAACAATTGCCACTGTAGACCTTAATCAAAGAAATCCCTCTTTCCTGTGAACAAAGGTATATGCAAAGATTTATGGCTGAACAAGATGCAGAGAATGGGTGACACATGACTATTCAGCCATAAACTACCCTCTGTAAAGCTCAGGGGACATTGCAGAAGAGGAGCCATAAAGAATGCAAGAGTCAGAAAAGAAGGAGAAGGGCTGTAAAATAAGTTCTGGGTAAGAGACAACCGTTCACATCTGAAGCTTACAACAGCTGTGGGTACATGCACTGGGTCTGCATAAGAACAGACCTGTCTACAGCCAGGCAAGGAAAGAGGAGTAAAGAAATCAGGATGCCCTACTCCTTGTGGCTGAAGAAGAAAGAAATCAGGATGCCCTACCCATTGTGGCTGAACTATTGCCTACTGATACATTCTGGTAGTACGGAACTCATTTTAGCCACATATACACTCCACTAATGACCCCATAAGGCTTCATTACATAGCAAATTTTCACACAGATGACCCTAGTTATCAATTAAGCATTCAATTATGGGTCACAAAAGGAAACCAAAAGTCAAAAGTCATGAATCTTAGAAAAGGGCTGGTAGGGATAAAAGGATGTGGACTGGATGGGAAGGAGATAAGAGAGTGAGATACAGGGGACTAATCAGAAATATATAGATATAGATATAGATATAGATACAGCATTACATATACTATATGTATAAAATATATAATAATCAGAATACTATATAGAGAGAAATAACTATCAAAAAAATCCATTTAGAAATGTAGTTGCTTACTGACCTAAAAAAAGGAAAATGTGATGTTTACTTCCAAAATATATAACTTTTAAGATACTTTTTTTGTAAATGGTGACTAGTCTAATTCTATTAAATTTCAATGTAGTTTTATTATTATTTTAAATGTGATTAGAATGGTTTTACAGCCACAAATGTGGTCTACCTTGAGGTACACCCCATACCACTATAAGGAGATAGTGTTTTAACCTGTTTGGTGGAAATAGCAATGAATTCTCTTGCACCAACAGGGTAGAGTGCTGTTCCATTTCTGTTGCTATCTGAATACTTTGTAATTTCCTCTATGACATTTGTTTTATAAAACATTTCTTCTTGGTGTAATGCAATGTGAACAGCAGTGGCTATCTGGGAAGGAAGCTGACATGCGTCCCTTTAATAAGGTTTCTTAGAAGGAAAGGCTCTCAAGACTGTGACTGAGCCTCCAAGTCAGAGGGAGAGCATTAGACAAAAACAATACATCTGGAGAACTAAACAGGATAGGGAAGGAAAGTGATGGAGAGGCTTCCCTTTACAGCCCAGAGGGGAGCTTCATTAAGAGTAAGACAAGGGAGGGAAGGAGAAATGGAGAGAGACAAAAAAAATAGTAGCCTCCATAGAGGGATTGAGGTGAAGCTAGAGGAGTCTCTTCAGACATCAGCCTTCAGAGCAATCAACCTAGCAAATCCTCCTGGGGAGTCTCAAAGCAATAACCAGGACAAAGAAACAACGTGAATTTTTATAACCATTTAGAGGAACAGGAAGCCTCCCATCAGTGTTGGGCAGTGTTTGGCATAGATACATAGTTTGGCATAGATACATGACAAGAAATGTGGAGGAGAAAGCTACCTAACTGTGAAGTCACACAGACAGCTTCCAAGTCTATGTCCCAGAGGGTATAGCAGAGAGGATTGGGCCTGTGGATGTAACCTAAAAGTTCCAGGTCTCAGCTCTAATGCTTCACTCTTTAAGGATGTAATTACATTTTAGCAATATTCTCTGGTTCTTTTGGGGGTTTCATTTCTCTTTTCTTCTTGTTTACATGAATCTAACAAGCTGTCTATGATTATATATTTTTGTTTTCTGTTTTTCTCTTCTCTCTCTCTCTCTCTCTCTCTCTCTCTCTCTCTCTCTCTCTCTCTGTGTGTGTGTGTGTGTGTGTGTGTGTGTGTGTGTGTGTGTGTGTGTGTGTGTGTGTGTGTGTGTTTGCTGTTCTCTATACTGTGCATCCCTACTTGGAGAGTCTGTCATTAATTTTGGAAGACTCATGGCCATTATTTCTTTAACTACTCTTTCTTGTATCCTCTTTGATTCTCCTGTGATTACGACAACAAATTTGTTAAGACATTCACTGTTCAGGTTGGGTTTCATATTGGTCATTTCTCTGAGGAATATCTTTAAGTTCTCTGATGTTTTCCTGGGATGTTTTGCACCAACTATTTAAAAATATTCCATTTCTCCGTTACTGAATCTTTGCTTCCTGGCATGTACATTCTGTCCTTTCAAATAGTTCTTATCTCTTTGCCAAAATTTCCTCTGTGAATGTCCATCGTTTCTGCCTTTCCCATCAGAATCTTCAAGCCATTCAAGTTACGATAAGCGCTGGATTTGAGAGCTGAAAAATCTATGTTAACTGATTGTAGCATTTTTATAATCATCAGACATTTTTCTTGATTTTCTGCATTTTAAGTCTGTGAGAATTTCATACATGCATACAATTTATTTTCATCACATCCACCCTCCATTACTTTTCCTAACTTCTCCCAGATGCACCCCAAACACTAACACCTTCTCTCAACAAATTGGACCCTGTGGTTTATAATCGATCCCACAGATTCCTATTTGTGTTGCCCATACACCCATGGTATGGAGCTATCTACTGGACTGTGGTCTATCTAGCAGGGACCATAACACTTGTAAAAATAAAACCAGCTCTTCTCCCAGAGGCCATAAGTTGTCGATATCTCTCAGGAATGGGAGCTTGTGTTGATCCTCCCACTCCGTGCTGCCCTGCCATTCTGGGAGCTTGTGAACCCCCACCCCCACCCCGGCACCTTGCAATGTTGGAATGCTGATTGGTTTGATCATCTAAGGGTCTTGCCAAGGCAACCACAGCAACTATGAGTTCATAAGTGCCCTGGTCTTGTCATGTCCAGAAGATCTCTTTTACCCTGGTGCAGCACAAATTCTAATTGGTCTTAATAATAAAAACCTGGAGCTAGATATCAGAGTAAATGCTAAAAGATCAGAGAGACAAAGGAGCAAGTCACAGCCACCTTTTACCTCACTGGGTGAGCTCCTGTCTCCTCCCACCTTATGTTCCTCTCTCCACCCCACCATATAACTTCCTGTCTCCACCTCCCTACTGCTGGGATTAAAAGCATGTGTCTTTCAAGTACTGGGTTCAAAGACATCCCAAGTGATGGAATTAAAGCTGAGAGCCTCCACCATCTGGCTCTGTTACTCTTTTAGATTGGATCAATCTCCTGTAACCCAGGGTGGCCTTGAACTCCTGATCTTCCTGCTTCTTCCTCCCAAGTGCTGGGATTAAAAGTGTGTGCCACCACTGCCTGGCCTCTGTGGTTAACTAGTGGTTAGCTCTACTCTGATCTCCAGTGTAGCAGGAATCTTAAAAGTTCTTATTAATAAAAACAAACCTGAGGCCAATTATTGGGGTGAATGCTGGAAGATCAGAGAAGCAGAACAAGCCACAGCTACCTCACCTCGCCAATTCCTCAGCTGATCCTGTTTCCTCAACTGGAAGCTTCTGAGTCCTCATCCAGAATGAATCTCAGCTGAACTGTGCTGCTCAAAGCCTAAAAGCTTAACCAGCCAAATGCTTCTAGTTTCTGGTCCTCACGCCTTATATACCTTTCTGCTTTCTACCATCACTCCCTGGGATTAAAGGCTCGCTTTCTGGAATTAAAGGCGTGAGTCACTATGCTTGGCTGTATCCTTGAACACATGAATTTCTGGCTCTGGAATGCTAAGATTAAAGGCATGTGCTACCACTGCCTATCCTCTATGTTTAATATTGTGACTGTTCTGTCTCTGACCCCAGATAAGTTTATTAGCATGCACACTATTTTGGGGAACACAATACCACCACACTCCAGGCAAGCCTTATTCGTTAGAGCACAAACAAACTATCACCATATCCTGGTCTTCCCTAACCTTTGGCTCTGATGATATTGTCACTCTCTCTTTCAAAGTAGTCCCTGAGCCTTGGGGAAGCAGGTTATATAATGTCACATTTGTTGTGAGCATTCCACAGACACTTTATGCACTTTGACCAGTTGTGAGCTTCTGCATTAATCACCTTCCACTCACAAAGAAAATTTTCTGATGAGAACTGAGAGTTGCACTAATCTGTAGGTACAGAGATACAAATTTAGAAAGCAGCTTAGTACTATGTTCTCTTAACAACAACCTTGGTGTAGGGAGGAGGGGACTGGACCTGCCTCGGCTGAGTCTACCAGGCTGGGCTGACTCCCCAGGGGAGACCTTGCCTTGGAGGAGGTGGGAATGGGGGGTGCATTGGGGGGGAGGCCTAGGGGGTGGGAGGAGGGAGAACGGGGGAATCTGTGGCTGATATGTGAAATCAAGTTAATTATAATATATATAGTAGCAGATTCACCCTCGGAACCTCTGAGCTCCCTAGCCATGAGTTCTTGACCAGACTGGCAGTACTAGACATTCATTTCTTCCTAAGAAGCAGGTCTTCAATCCAATTAGAAAATGGTTGGTTGCCCTATAACATTCCTGCCAGAATTGCAGGAATCCACATATCTTGCCACAAGGGTCATTATTAGATTTGTGTGTTTAACTTGGAGTGTCTGTAGAATCCAGGGCAATAGAAAAGCATTATGTGTATGTAGGGGAAAGAGATAACTTATTGGAGGATATAGCAGAACACAGATGAGGTGAAGCAGAAAAGGAGAGTACAGAGAGAGGTTTAAGTGGAGAAGGGTGGAAGAATAAGATATAAGAGGGAGTAAAGGATAGATAATTAATATTGAGATTTTTGAAAAGCTATATGGAAATCTATTATTTTATAAACTTTTTATATTCATATAAAATAGTTTAATTGGAGTTCTCCGCAAGGGATAATGCTCCTCCTAGAAGCCATAGTTTGCCAAATAAAAAGCCCAATGATAGTTGTAGAGTACCTCCTCTCTAGTTTTTGCTCAGTGATGTCCCAGAGACCTTCTAAACAATACTGATTATGGCTGCTCTTGGATATCCATCAGAACTAGATAGTAAGACCCTGTTGCTGAAGACACCATGCACTTTTGACAGCAGGCATGGAGAAATCAAGCTGGTCCTAACTAGGAAGTTTCCTCCCTGCTAGATGGCTTTGAAGTACTGGAATGTGGTGATATATTGTGCACCTCAAAGAAACTTATCTGGGGATCAGAGGACAGAGCGAGCCACTAGATTAGACATAGAGGCCAGACAGTGGTGGTACACACACACCCTTAATCCTATCACTAGGGAGGCAGAGATCTGTCTGGATCTCTGTGAGTTCAAGGCCACACTGGGAACAGAGCCAGGCATGGTGGCACACACCTTTAATCCCAGCACTTGAGATCTCATGTCTTTGCTTGGGAAGGACACATGCCTTTAATCCCAGGAAGTAATATGGCAGGAAGCAGAAAGGTATATAAGACATGAGGAAACAGGAACTCTCTCTATTGAGTGAGGATTTCATAGAGGTAAGCTAGTGGCTGCAGCAGTTCAACTGAGAACCTCAGGGGTGAGGCCCCGGAGGTGTTCAGTCTGAGGATTCCTGGAAACAGGATCGGCTGAGGAGTTGGCGAGGTGACATTGGCTGTGGCTTATTCTGTTTCTCTAATCTTTCCACTTTCACCCCATTATCTGGCTCCGGGTTTTGTTCTTTTTTTTTAATATATTAATAAACCTTTTAAGATTCATGTTACACCGGAAGGTGTCTTTCAAGCTGTTAGGGAGAGAAGACATCTACATCTCACCCAACTGTGAACTCTATACAATTCATTTATATCCCTAAAACAGAAAGGGAAAATGAAATTGAAGAATGTTTATTAATTCATAATATTAAATGCTTAACAGAAGATGAAATAAAGCATGAAATTCCTTCACGGTCCTTTCTAACTGGTATCAAAATGTAGTCTAGTGAATATTTCCAAAGTCTGTTTAGGAATCAAGCTTCAGAGAGTTCATAAATGTGACTTTGATTGTCATGCTATATAATAACATCCCATGTAAATAACATCTCAGGTCTTCTAGTTCCCTGAAATGGGAAAAGTTATTCACAGCTAGACTGATTTTTTTTCTTTTCAGATTTGACACTAATTTGTTTCAATGATAATGATAATAATAACAATAACTAAAGTACTTCTTATAATTATACCTACAGGAAAAGGGAGTGAGACATTTAGTCCAGATCAGGACCAGAATCTCTAACTATTGGTTCAACCCTGAAAACAAGGTATCTTTTTCCCATCCTAAAATGCTCTTGATTTTATTTTAAGATTCTCAGTTGATCTGGAATATATCAACTTAATAGGACAACTACAAACACATGATGTTTTCACATTCTTGCCTTGTTCTGGACACTCTGAGGCCAGGTCATAGTTAGACATTGGCATAAACTCCAGAAGAGAGTTTTTATCTGTTCAAAATTCTCATAGTTTTGTGACTAACTGAAGAATGGGATCAAGCAAAATCTCTGTTTAACAATCTGTTAGGAAAATAAGATCCAAATCTATATGATTTAAACAACACAGATTTCCTTACTTTTAGAATATTCTAAAGGACTAAATCACAAGTCTTATGTATTGATGTTGAAAGACCATAAGACAAGACATTTCTTGAAGATTTTTAAATTTTAATAAATCTTAGATTACTTCAATTCTCAAGGCTTTCTAAGGATTCCACCATTTTAATTCTATATTGTTAATTAGCTATTGTTAATTAGTTATTCAGACAGAAATAAATATTTCTCCATATCTTTTATGAAGAATAAGTGATCAGTAGGCCTTTACTAGAATTGTCCATTCATTTGAGCTTCATTTAGATTTTCTCTTATTGAGATACTGTGCTGCCTATGTTTCTAGCTTAGGACCACTGTATAGACTCAGAATGACAGGCTGCCAAAAGAACAGCATTCAAAATAGGCTTGTGAAAATCTGGCAACTGCCAATAAAATCTTACTTCAGAAATTCAGTTAGAGATAAAGGCTGTGGTTTTAGGATGATCACCATGTCAGCTAAACGTATATAGCCAATCATCACTAAGTCATGCTAATTATATACTAATTATACTATACTGCAAGGTAAAATTTACATGTGTTAAGATGCATCTCAAGAAAATTTTGACATAATTTTGTAATTTTAGGAAGATCCACTTCACTATCTAAAATCACTTTTTCTGTTTGATTACGAATGTGATCACTTCTAAAGAGATTGTAGTGGCTAACAAAGGTAGGCATGATTATTCTGAGAAGGGATGAAAATAGGGTAGGAGAAACTAAGGTTAAAAACAGAAATGCAGGACTCATCTCAAAATGAGGTCCCACCCACCCTGTTGAGCTCTGAATGTAGACACAGTAAATTCTGAAATTTCCAGTGAAGAACAATAGCATATATATATATATATATATATATAGTTTATAAGATATTAAGATAATTAAACCAATAACTCAAGAAATGTCTCTGAGGATTTTCTCAGAATTCTCTAATGCCACTCATGTGTAAACAGAATGGCATAAATGTTTAGCACACATTGTAATTTTTAGATAGCATTATATCTACTATTATTTTTTAATGTCTTAATAAAAACCTGGTGTGCCACCCAAGGATCACAACAGAAATCGTACAACATGTGGCCCAAAACATCTTGAACATTTAAATAGTTGAGCAAGAGTTGGGAAAAGTGAGACATAGACAGTGTATTTTCTTCCAGCCCTTTTCCTGCAAACATACAAACTACACGTTCTTAAAGATTCATCAGCAACTGTACATAGTATAATCTAACAAACTTGGAATTCCCTCCTATTATTAGACTATACATAGCATAAAATTAGTGCCTATACCACCAAAATTATAGGTTATAGAAAATAAATAAAAATTGTGGAAACAATTATAAAAATTTAATATATAACTATAAACAGCTTTTAACACACCTTAGATACATTGGTCATTTAAATGGTCGTTTCAAATAGATCAAGGATTTAATATTATTATTTCATTTTCTTTATTTTTGTTTTTGTTTTTCAAGATATGGTTTCTCTGTAGCTTTGGAGTTTGCCCTGGAACTCACTCTGTAGACCAGGCTGGCCTCAAATTCACAGAGATCCGCCTGTCTCTGCCTCCCAAGTGCTGGGATTAAAGGCATGTGCCACCACCACCCAGCGTAATGTTATTATTCTTGATAAGACACATCAGGTTGGATACTTCTATTTTTCACATTTGGGAACTCAGAATGACGCTGAAATATTGTCTTTCTATGGAGATATTTTTATAAAAATGGG
>CABHPR010127570.1:14104-25458 GCA_902168415.1 Peromyscus melanophrys
GTCTTCCTTCCTTCCTTCCGTCTTCCTTCCTTCCTTCCGTCTTCCTTCCTTCCTTCCTTCCTTCCTTCCTTCCTTCCTTCCTTCCTTCCGTCTTCCTTCCTTCCTTTCTATTATTGCGTTTTTTAAACAGTCTCTGCGCTGGAGAGATGGTGCAGGGTAAGTTAAGAGGCCTCACTGCTTCGCAGCCCGAATTCAGTTCCCGGCACCTACGATGTGGAGTTCGGGAAGCTTCCATCTGTAACTGCAAATCCAGGGTCTGCGGCACCCTCTCTGGCTTCTTCAGGTATTTACACTCACATGCACACCCAGTCACACACAGACACAAACACAAAATTTAAAATTAAATATTGACACAGACTCATGTAGCCGAGACAGGGCTCAAACTAGCTGTGTAGCTGAGGATGACCTCAAACTCCTCATCCTCTTGCCTCCACCTCCCAAATGCTGGGATTCCAGGCAGGTACCACCCCAGCAGCTAAACCTCTTTATAACGGGGTCTTTCAGGCCGGGCGGTGGTGGCGCACGCCTTTAATCCCAGCACTCGGGAGGCAGAGGCAGGCGGATCTCTGTGAGTTCGAGGCCAGCCTGGGCTACACAGTGAGTTCCAGGACAGGCAGCAAAACTACACGGAGAAACCCTGTCTTGAAAAAACCAAAATAAATAAATGGGTCTTTCTCAATATTTGTTCCAATCTCAGTAAGATGACCAACACACAGTCTCTAGCTGGGCCCCTGTTTTTGGAGAAAGCTGCTTTTGGCACTGCTCTCTACATTACTATATTTTACTTTCCTTATTACTTTCTGTTACTACATTACTCTATATTACTACATTACCAAATTCTTACAAAAGCAACGTAAGCTAAGAATGGTGTGTTCTGCCTGCAGTGTGTAGGGAAGACCATCGTGGTGGGAAAGCATGGTGAAGGGGTGTGAGACAGCTCCCACGGCATCCTCCGTCAGGGCAGGGAGAGATGAATGCTGGCACTCGACTCGATTTCGCCTTCTTATGTAGTCCAGGACCCCAGCCCATGAATGATGAGGCTTACACTGAGTGTGGGTCTTCTCACTTCCATTACCTGAATCTAGAAACTTGCTAACAGACACCACCAAAGTCTAGAACCTGTCAAGTTGACAGTCAGTATGAACCAGCGCCATCCTCTCAAATGAAGCCCTGCTCACCCTCCATGCTGACTTGACCGCTCACCTTGGGCATGACAGCCTAATATGCCTTCCTTATGGCTACAGGCTTCCTGGGCCTTACACTTCCAGGGCCAGCAGCGAATGCTGTTGTTGCCTTCACAAATGCAGATCTCTTTGCAGTCTGGATTAAACCACTGCTCCTGTATCTGGGGTACAGAAGGGAAAGCAGTAAGAGATGGCTTCCCTGTCGGCTCTCTTGTCTTCCTGAAGCGCTGGGCTTAGTTGCAGAAGGCTGGTATCGAACAGGCCTAGGAGTATACCAAGTGCAGTGGGAGACGTTGTTCCAGGGAATTGGGCAGAAAGTGATAGAGCAGGATGCCTGGCATCCTCCACTGGCCTCCACACTATACACACACCACACATACCAATCAATAAGATGTTTAAAAAAAAAAAAAAGGCCAGCAAGGCGGCTCAGTAGGTGGGAACACCTAGTGCCAAGTCTGAGGATTTGAGTTCAATCCAGTGACCCACATACTAAAAGGAGAGAGCCAACTCCTGCAGATTCTCCTCTGGCCTTGGCATGGCAGCCAGGCGGTGGTGGCGCATGCCTTTAATCCCAGCACTCGGGAGGCAGAAGCAGGCGGATCTCTGTGAGTTAGAGGACAGCCTGGGCTACAGAGCAAGATCCAGGAAAGGCGCAAAGCTACACAGAGAAACCCTGTCTCGAAAAACAAACAAAAAAAAAAGGAAAAGAAGAACAAGTGAAAAGCTAGAGCTCTGGTGCATTAACTAGTACTACAACTTGGTTGTAGAGCTCTTGCCTTGAATCCTCCAGTGAGAGCTTGAGTCATGGCTCAGTGGTAGAGACTTGCTTAGAACCCCTAGTTAGGGACTTGGGGTAGTGGTAAACACCTTGCTTCCTAGAATCCCCCAGTGAGGGGCTGGGGTGTGGCTCAGTTGTTAAGCTCTTACTAAACATTCACAAGGCCCTGGGTTCTATCTTCAGCAACATCAAAAAAAGGAAAAGAGGAAGGAAAGGAAAGAAATTAGTCGAGCCAGGAGAGAGAGAGAGAGGAAGAAGGAGATATCAGAGCATGGATCCAGTATGCCAGCCTTAACTACTCTTGCTTTCTCTGGCTTCCTCTTTCTTGCCTGTCCCCCTCCACTACCCCATGTCAACACAGGGCTTCAGAAACTCAGAGTAAGTCTTTCTGTCTCTAGGGCTGAGGGATTCACTCCAGCTGCTCACCTTGAAGTAGCGTCCCTCAACATTGGTGCACCCACACTGCGATCGAGGGACACACTCAAAACCACTGAGGATGAAGCCGGGGTCACACTCGCAGGCTTCCACACAGTGTTCTGGGCAGGGCTGGAGAGCAGATCCAGGATGGCAGGTGTCCGGGCACGGTTTGGCACACAGGGAGTACCTGCTGTTCTGAGGGCAGTCCAAGGCTGTGGAGGGAGAAGCTTAGGTAAGAAAACAGGCAAATTGGGCGTGGTAGTGCAGACCTGTAAATCCAGGAGTCAGGAGGCTGTGGCAGCAGGATTAAGAATTCCAGGCCAACCTGGGCTGCAGAGTGAGAACCTGTCTCAGAACGTAATTTCAAAAGGAGATAGATGAGACCAGGTACAGAAGGAAGGAACATGCTAAGAAGGTCCCAGCTAGAGATGTTGTGACCAATGTTGAGAACTATGGCTTGGAGAAGATGAGCCCAGGAGCTCAGCTGACCGGTAGGGCTTGCGACTAGAAGGTAAAAGAGTTGCCTCCATTCTGAGGGGGTAGCTCCCTTGGTAGAGTGCCTGTATGCATGCATGAAGCCCTGGGTTCCATGCCACACAAACTAGTTGTGATGCTGCATGCCTGCAGTCCCAGCACTAGGAGGTAGAGGCAGGAGGATCAAGAATTCAGTGCCATCTTAAGCTCCATGGTGAGCTCAAGACTAGCCTGGGCTACATGAGACCCTGGCTCCAAGAGCAAACCAAACAAAAGCCCCTGCCTAAACCAAGCTCGTTGCTTGGGTCCTACCAAGGCCTCCATGGAAGGCAGATGAGCTACAGATTAGAGGATACAGGCACTCTGATATGCCGCCGACATTCTCAGTAAGCAAGTGTGGGACCCAGCAAGCCATGAACAGCCTGGTCCTGGGGATGGGCGTCTGCTAATGCAGCTTCTCCAGAGGACTGGGGTGTCCATGCCAGAGCTTCAGTACAGCCTCACCCATTCAGTCTGCACTGAATTTGATGAGAATCGGGGGGCACAAAAGTACACTGTCTCCTTCCCTACAGAACCACGTGACTATGGATGGTTATTGATCTGCCGTCTCCTCATCCTTCTCCTCTTCTCTCCCTCTTCTCCTCTTCCTCATCCTTTTCCTCCTCTCCTATTTCTTTTCTTTCTTGTCCTCCTCCTCATCTTCTTCCTTCTCCTGCCCACCCTCCCCACGCCCCCACCCCCGCTGAGGATTCAATCCAGGGTCTTAGGCACATGAGGAAAGTGTTCTGCATCTGAGCCACACCCCTAACTTCTCACTGACAGATTCTAGGCAAGCACCCTATCACTAACCCATAATCCCAGCTTCCTGTCAATGGATTCTAGGCACATGCTCTACTGCTGAGCCATACACCTAGCCCTCTTTTTGTCTTTTTGTTTTGAAACAAGCCTCCTAAGTAGCCCAGCTTGGTCTTGAACTTGAGGTCCTTCTGTCTCGGCCTCCCAAGTAGCTGAGATTACAGGACTGCTGTCCAGCCAGCTTACTGATTTTTCTCAGACATCTTTCCAACTCTCCTCACTACCCTGTCCTCATATGTAACTGGAGTAGGAAATCAACAGGTTGTACCATGTCTGTATCTAGAGAAAGCTGTACCAGATCATCCCCCAGTGCTTTGGGTCCTAACTCACGGCAGAACTCGGGTCCCCTCCAGGGCTTCACGGCATAGCCAGCTTCTTGGCAGGTGGCAGTCATGGCCGACATATGAGCACAGAGCATCTGCTGGAGCCCCTGGAAGCTACACATGTCCGTTACACAGTTATCCAAGAAGGATGAGGCCTTCATGTAGAACAGGCATGCCCTGGGGAGAGAAGCTAACTCAGAGGGCAGGAGAGGGCAGAGCCTGTCTGCTCCACCTCAGAGAAACCCTAGTGCCTAGCAACCCCAGACAGCCCATCCGCCTTCCTCCATACTCAAAGGTTCCTTTTGGGTCAACAAGCTGGCCACATAAGTTGGACCCCGACATAGTTCTCCCCAAGGCTGAGTCACAAGATGGGGGGCTCTTCTTGTTCTGACACCTGGAAGAGACGCAACCCAAGCAGTCAGCAAGACTGGAAGAGCCCAAATGAGGTGGAACAGCTGGAGTCTCCAGGTAGGGAAAGAGAAAAGGGCAATGCTAGTCAGCTTAATTTGTTCTTTTTGAGACAATCTCACTACGTTAGCCCAGGCTTGGCCTTGACATTCCTATAGTCCTGGAAACATAAAGATCACAGGCAAGTACTACCAAACTCCCCCCCACCCCAACCCCATTACTTTTGCTTCAGTTTTTACATTGCTGAAGATCAAACCCAGCATCTGGTGCATACTAGACAAGTGCTCCACTAAAGAGCCACGCCTCAGCCCCTCACTGGGGGATTCTAGGCAGGTGCTCTACCACTGAGCCACACCCCAGCCCCTCACTGGGGATTCTAGGCAGGTGCTCTACCACTGAGCCACACCCCAGACCCTCACTGGGGATTCTAGGCAGGTGCTCTACCACTGAGTCACACCCCAGCCCCTCACTGGGGGATTCTAGGCAGGTGCTCTACCACTGAGCCACACCCCAGCCCCTCACTGGGGGATTCTAGGCAGGGGCTCTACCACTGAGTCACACCCCAGCCCCTCACTGGGGGATTCTAGGCAGGGGCTCTACCACTGAGCCACACCCCAGCCCCTCACTGGGGGATTCTAGGCAGGGGCTCTACCACTGAGTCACACCCCAGCCCCTCACTGGGGGATTCTAGGCAGGTGCTCTACCACTGAGCCACACCCCAGCCCCTCACTGGGGGATTCTAGGCAGGTGCTCGACCACTGAGCCACACCCCAGCCCCTCACTGTTGGATTCTAGGCAGGGGCTCTACCACTGAGCTATATCCCCAGCTCTTGAATTTTAGAAACTGGATCTTGCTATGTCTGCAGCTCCAGACATTCCGGCCTCTCCTGGAATGACAGGCACAAACAGCTAAGCCCAGCTCTGATAGATCTTAAAATGGGCACGGTCAGAGGGTTGAAAACAGAGGACCACCCCTGGCCCCCAGGGGGGAGCCCCACTCACTTCTTGTCCTCTTCCTCTTCTACCTGCCAGCTCTTCCCCAGCTCATTCTCATCATGTGTCATTGTGCCATCCGGCTTCCGGTAATCATTGCTGCTGTCCCCGTCATAGTTCCCACAGAAACCACAGAGTTTGCCTGAGTAGGTACTGCGGGTCCGGGAGAGGGGTAAGTCATCAGAGACCACAGCAAGGGGACGGTGAGCTGTGTGCCCTGATGGTAAGAGACAGGAGGGGGTTGAGACTATCCACTCTTAACAGATTCTGTGACAGGCCCCAGGTACTTAAAGGCTACCACTCAGGCCCCAGCCTGAGCATCTATACAGATCTCCTCTGACCTTTCTGCTCAATATCCTTTGCTGCCCTCTACTTTCTCATGGGTTTAAACAAGAATGTGTTTCTCCCCACCCCCCTCTCTATCTCTCTTAGTGTGTGTATACACTCACATGCAGGTGTATATGTACAGGCATGCATGTATGTGTGGGTCAGAGGTCAACAGTGGGTATCTTCCTCAGGTGTTGTCCCCTGATTTTTTCTTTTTAGTATGTATGTGTGAATATGTGTTTTAGTGTTTTTTCATTTGTTTTTTGTTTTTTCGGTTGGTTGATTTTTGGTTTTTTGAGACAGGGTTTCTCTGTGTCCTGGAACTCACTCTGTAGACCAGGCTGGCCTTGAGCTCAGAGATCTGCTTGTCTCTGCCTCCCAAATTAAAGAAGTGTGTCACTACCACCCAGCATGTGTTTTTATTTTATGCATATGGGTGTTTTGCCTGCATGTGTATCTGTGCACCACATACATGCAGTGTCCACAGAAGTCAAGAGGGCATCGTGTCCCTTGGGAATAGAATTACAGGCAGTTGTGAGCTGCTGTGTAGATGCTCAGAATTTAACCTGGGTCCTCTGGTCTGGTTAAGAGCATTCTCTTAATCACTTAACCACTGAGTCATCTCTCCAGCCCTGGTGAGTATGTTTTAAATACTCTCATGTGCACTAAGAGGCCAGAGAAGGAAGATGGATGTCCTGCTTGATCACTCTCCACTTTATGACTTTGGGACAGGGTCTCTCGCTGAATCTGGAACTAGGCTGGCAGGCAGCAAATTCCAGGGATCCTCCGGTCTCTGGCCCGCACAACACTGGAGTTCCAGATGCACACACAGCCGAGTCCAGGTTTAAGATTCAAGCTCAGGCCCTTGTGCTTGTGCAAGAGGAACCCTGCCCACTGAACTGTCTCCTCAGCCTCCTCCACCTTCAGTTTTGAGCAAGGGTCTCTCACTGACCCTGGAGCTCACCCATTCAGTTAGAGTAGATGGCTAGCAGGCCCCCAGAACCCTTTATCCTGCTTCCCTGGCACTGGTATTATAAGCACACTACTGTACCAGATTTGTTGTTGTTGTTGTTGTTGTTTTGGGGTTTTTTGGTGTGTGTGTGTATGTGTGTGTGTGTTTTCCAGGGGTGGAACTTAGCTCTTTACCAGATCAGCTACCTCCCTAGTCCCTGTGTCACCTTTTCCACAAAGCCTGACTTGTCCTTATCCATTCATCTGGGGAACCACTCTTCCTTGAAGAACATGTCCAGCATCAGCTCTTCTGACAGCTCCCCGGAGTCCCCGAGTGATTCTTTCCGGCACATTCCCAAAGCTGCATCCTGCTGTTATCTCACTGTCCTGACCCCGCTTCCTCCTGTCTCCCTTCTGCTGCCTGGGTTAGCTGCTTCCCAGCTTTGTGGACATATATAAACGATTAACCCTGAGGGACTGCAATGGTAGGGGGTGGGGTGGGGGTGGAACATTCTGGGAGAGAAATGTCAGCTTCCTGACTAGGCTGCCTCCCCTTACCTGGGCACAGTCACAAAAAGCTGCTTGTCACCATCCCATCTCACACGCAAACCAAATGTCGTCCTCAGCTCCACGAATCGCCCGCTTAGACCCACAAAGATGCCATTTGAAGGTATCACTGGGAGGGTGACTCTCTGTTCCGCAATCTGGCAGATAGAGGAGACAGAGAGAATGATCCAGGGGTCCAGGAGAACCCTAAGACTCTAACATCACTCCAAGGCTAAAAGGCATCACCCTCCACAGCTTCCCTCCAGCTTCTCTCACCTGGACTGGTTTGAAGCATCACCATCATTATTTTGTTAAAGCCCATCCTTAACAGGGTTTGGGGACTGGTGGGGCTGACTGTAGCCTGGTGGGGGTGAGTGAAGGATAGGACTCACCAGTGTGTATCTGTCCCTGATCATGGTAATGGTAGTCTCTGGCAGGGTGATGAAGACTTTGTCCAGGGAGGATACACCTTCTACTCCACGTTCCTCAGTGCTTGCAGTTATCTTAAAGGATGGTTCTAGAAGGGGAGAGGAAGGGCCAAATCACAAACGTTTGTTTGTTTGTTTGTTTGTTTGGTTGGTTGGTTGGTTGGTTGGTTGGATGGTTGGTTGGATGGTTGGTTGGTTGGATGGTTGGGTGGTTGCTTTGTTTTCATTCAGGGTCTCATTATAACTTAGGCTAGCTAAGAATGACCTTGAACTCTTGAGAGTTCCACTCTCGCCTCCCCAGTGCTGGCATTAGAGGCATGTGCCACCATATCCAGATTATGTGGTGCTAGGGGTGAAACCCAGTAAGGGCTCTGTGCATGCTGAACAAGCACCCAACCAACTGAGCCGTGCCCCCAGCCCCCACTGGTTTTCAGACAGAGTCTTACTATGTATCCCAAGCTGAAACTGACAGTCTTCCTGCCTCTGCCTCCAGAATGCTGGGATTAAAAACATGTACCACCCCATCCTCTGCTTTCTGAGACCCTGTTGGTGGCAGTGCCCACCTTGGCACTATGGGGCAAACAGAAGGTTCAGGGATATGGCCCTGAGACTTGGTAAGGGTCTCAGAACCCAAAGACCATCTGCTTTTGTGGTTGCCTTTCTCCCCGCCATGGACTGGGACATCTTCAGGCAATCTTGTTCATTCATGAGTCCCTGTCACCCTGTTTCATGTAGCCCAGGCTGGTCTCAAACTCTGTAGCTGAGATGACCTTGAACTCCTGGAGATTCACCTGCCCAGTGTTGAGAGGACAGGCATGCACTCCACACTACTGAGGCCCTGGGGGTGGAACCTGGGCTTCATGCCCACTAAGCAAGCACTCTACTGACTGAGCCACATCCTCCAGCAAGAGTCCCTTTACCAGTAACTGTCACTCTGCCCAGGGAACCTCCCACAGTAGCAGGCCATTGATAGCTTCAGCTGCACTTCCCCAGGAGGGGGTTCTGAAAGCCTTGTCTCTGTGTGCCCTATACATCCCAGCTGCTTAACAGAGGGCCTTGGTCCAGTGCAGCCCCTTGCTGCCATCTGTCACCAACCCTGCCCGACCACCTCCTGGGTCTGCATGCCTGACACTTATTCTATAATCTCAGCCCCTGCCCCCACCCTCCACTCCCAGCTCTGACTCCAATCTCCTACCTGTGGTGTTCTCGCAGATTTGGGTCAAGATATAGGTACATGTCCCTGTGAAGTCAATGTCCTTCTCATCAAAGGTGACAAAATGAAGGTCCCCATAGACCAGGCAGGTAGCACTACCTGCCAGAGAAGGGGAACGGAGATGTAGGAAGCTGTTTCCAGTGTCCCACTTGACTGAATCCCACACCCCAGCCTCTCCTGCCCAGAGATATTCCCAGCTCCACTGCTCGAGGGAGATGTGGAGGATACAGGCTCTCACCCACTCTGACAGAGTAATGACTTAGAAAGACAGGAGGGATGGCTTTCTGGGATCAGAGCAGAACACGTGCAGAAGTGGTGATGGGAATAGCAAATGCACTCCAAAGTGTCCCACCCACCTTCTCACCATGACAGGGGGAGGGCCAGTGCTTACCATAGGGCTGGCATTCATACTGGCCATTCTGCAGCTGGCAGACAGTGTGTGTCCCACACTGAGAGATCTGGCACTCCATCCGGCTACCGGGCATGCAGCGGCACCGCTCTGTGCAATTGGGACTGAACCATTCTTCCCCAGGCTAAGGGCAACAGATCGAGAGTCACAAAGTGTGGAGACCCTCAGAGGTTTCCGAGTGAGAGCCGAGCTTTCTTTACCCAGCAGGGCTGCATAAGGGGATGATTTGACCATGGGCGTGGCTACCAGGTGTTTGGAAGGGTCTGCACTTGGCTGTGCGGTGTGCTTTGATCTAGCAAGGAAAGGGCTTTTGCCCCACCCCTTGGCATTGTTATAAAAAACCCTTTTGAATAAACAGAAGGGGCCGGTGGATTTTGATCCAGGTCCTCCCAAAGCTGTCCTGTCTGTCTGTCTCCTCTCTGCTGTCTTTCTATCTACAAGTTTCTTATTTTTCTCTTCTCCTTATAGGAATCCTTTAAGAGGTGGGAGCTGGCCTCGGTGCCCTGAACAGGGACCCCCACAACAAACCACAGTTCTTGAGTGTGTGTGTGTGTGTGTGTGTGTGTGTGTGTGTGTGTGTGTGTGTGTGTGTGTTTTCATGGGCCATGGCACAAGTCTGGAGATTCGAGAACACCTTTCTTTGGGAATCTGTCATCTCCTTCTACTGTGTGGGTCCTGGGGATGGAACTCAGGCTCAAGGCTCAGAGGCGAGTGCCTTTACCTGCTGAGCCATTTCAGCAGCCTTGCGCTTTGTCCTGTTTCTGAAGCAGGCTCTTACTACAGTGAATTCAGGTAACTCTCCTGCCTCAGCCTCCCAAGTGCTGGAGTTACAGTTTGTGACACCACATATCGTTTGCACTTTTTGTTTGGTTGTGGTTCTGGTTTTATTGTTTTCATGAGATAAGGTCACCTTGTAGACTGGGTTGGCCTTGAACTTGCAGAGACCCAACCTGCCTCTGCCTCTACCAGTGCTGAGATTAAAGACATGTGCCACCACACCCAGCCCACTTTAACATTTTTATTTTTATTTATATATTATTTGTTTTTGTTTTCTTTGAGGTGAGACAGTGTTTCTCTATGTAGCCCTGGCTGTCCTGGAACTCCCTTTGTAGACCAGGCTGGCCTCTGCCTCCCAAATGCTGGTATTAAAGGCATGTACCACCACGCCCAGCAGCATTTTTGATTAACAGATTGCATGTGTTTATCATGAATTGCTCATAACAGCAATGAGCATTTATTAAGTAATAATTAAGTAATTAAGTAATTATTAAGGATCCAGTTTTAATTGGCAACTTGATACAATCTACAGTCACCCAGGAAGAGAGTCTCCTAGAGGTATTGTCTAAATTAAGTTGGTCTGTAGACATTCTGGGGAATTGTCTTATTGCCTTAATTGACGTGGGAAGACCCAGCCTGAAAGTGCACAGCACCATTCTCTGGTTTGAGGCCCTGGACTATATAAAATATCCATATAAAGCCAGCCGAGCACTAGGTGTGCATGCATTGATTTCTCTGTTCTTGACTGCAGATAGAATATAAAAGTAAAACCAGCTATCTTTCGCTCCTGCTGCCTTGATTTCTCTCAATGATGGACCGTGACTTGGAATTGTGAGCTAAAATAAATCCTCCCCACCCAAAGTTTGTTTTTTATCTGGTCTTTTATCAGAGCAACAAAAATGAAACCAAAACACATCTTTACAAAAAAAAATCTGTTTAGTTTTTTTTTTTTTTTAAGCCATATCTCATGTAGTCCAGGCTAGCACATCTAACTTTATGCACTCTGAGGTAAGGCGAGAAAATCTTAAGCCCAGAGTGGTAGTGCACACCTGTAATCCCAATGCTTGGAAGACTGAGGCAGGAGAATTGACTCAAGTTTGTGACCAACCTGGGCTACAAAGTGGGTTCCAGGCTAGCCTAGATTAGCGAGTAAGAGTCCACTCAGAACAGCAACAACAATATTCTGTAACCTTCCCTCTTCTTGCTGGAAGTGAAACATGGAGGAAGAGGAGGAGGAGGAGGAGGAGGAGGAGGAGGAGGAGGAGGAGGAG
>CABHPR010127571.1:0-11662 GCA_902168415.1 Peromyscus melanophrys
CCCCCCCCCCCCCCCACACACACACAGACGCCCTTAGGACTCTGTCTCTCTTCCCCTTTCTGACCTGTCCCCTCCCTACTCTGGGGTGGGGGACACTGGAGTAGACCGTATTGTTGTTCTGGGGAGGGGTGCCTCGTTCTGATGGTGCAGTGCGCACGAGGTTTATGAACAATGTAAATAAGAGACTGTGGTTGCTGACCGGCCGGCCAGTGAGGGAGGAGGCCCCTTCCTACCGATGCTCGTCGTGTATTTTGCCTGCTGTATTTGTAATCCACTCATGGTGGTGGCTTTTCTTTTCTTTCTTTTTTATTTTATTTTATTTTTTAACAGATGTTCCTGTGGGGAAGGTAGGCAGAAAGAGAAAGTAGGGGCGTGGAATGAGAAGCTTCCTGGGGATGGGCAAATCAGCCTGGCCCACTGGGAATGAAGTGTATACCTCCACACGGGTTGTAGCACCGGTCAGGGCATGTACAGATGGAGTGATAGGCAGGTGGACAGACAAACTGATGGGCGGGCAGTACTGGTGGGATGGGCCAGCCTGGGCTATCATCCACAGGAACAGCGAGGATTTCCTGTGGATTCCTCTGCTCTGTCTGCCTCTCACCTTGCCCTCATATCCATCTTTCTGTCCCGCTGAGCCCCGTCTTTCTCTTTGGTGCACACTCAATCATTGTGAAGAGGAGTGGAAGTTCAAGGGAACTCCCTCTCTGACTCCTCCAGCGCAGCCTAGAAAGGATTCCTTAGGGGGGGTGGGGGGACCCAGCGACTCAGCTCAGGGAGCAACCAGAGAAAAACAGCAACTGGTGTGGGTGCTTTTTTTTTTTTTAATTTGAATAAAAAGAATTAGAAGTGATATCCTTTCATAAGATGCCTTCTCCCCTTTCCTGCTTTTCAGCCCTTTCTACTCCCTGAGGGGTGAAACGGTAACCCCACCAGGGTTGTGAGTCTGAGGAGAGGGCTTCTCTTCCCACTCCTGGGCGGGGCTTGGGGGCTGGAGGCCACAGCCTGGCGCACTGTGGTAACTTGCAGCTGTCATAGGCTGGGGCAGATGGACCGTCATCTGCAGGTATCGCCCCTTGGGTACCGATGTTTGTGGTATTAGGTTTGTTCGGTTTCGTTTTTTGGTCTTTTGTTTTATTAAAGAAAAGCTAAAGACCGTGTGAGCCCTGCTGGTGGGCTCTCCATGGATGTAGCATATGGAAGAGAGTTTTTATATTGCATTTTTATGGATTATTTTATAATGTGGGACTCAAGTGTAGGAAGAAAGGAGAGCGTCTGTGAATCCTGCCCATCTCCAGTGCTGTGGCTGAGCGGCTGCCCCCAACGGGATGGATGTTGGGACGTGGAAAGGCCATGGCACCCTGCACCTTCCTGAGAGGTGTGTCATGCCTGTCTGGAGTCTGTCCGTTTGTCTCTGGGTTTCAGATGGTCACTGGCCACCACTTGTTAAGGCTCTAGCCAGAAGGGAGGGTGAGGGTAGAAGAGTTATTCCTGAAGAAAAAAGAAAATTGAAAAGTCATTGTAATGAGCTGTTTTTATATTTTTAAAAGTTACTATTTAAAAAGGTTGGTTTGATTGTTGTGTTTTAATTACCTTTTCCTTCCAGTGTGTCAGTCATGCCTGGGAAAGCGGGGGCCGTGGTTGGTCCAATTGCATTCTGGAACCTGGGCAGCAACTCATCACGTAGCCCTATACCCATGTCACCTCAGAGCCATGTGTCGTCACCTCAAAGCCATGTGTCCCTCCTTCTACCCCCTAAAAAGACTGTACAGGACTATTGGGCTTCCCATAATCTAGAGCCTACATCACTGTCTTGGTCTAAGCACCAGGCAGAAGTAGACTGGGAACCCCTGGCTGAGACGGGTCTCAAGGGGCAGACAGGCCATGGAGTGGCAACAACCTCATATATGGCTATCTATAATAAGCTGTTGGGGCAAAATCATTAAGAAATTTCAAGTGAAATATAAGAGTGCCCTGACCTTCAGGATCCTGAAAATCTGCAGGTTTTTTTTTTTTCCCCCCCAAGCTTCATTAATGTAGATGTGACAGGAGACGTTCAGTCTCTGGATCACAAATGTGCTTTTAAATGTTGAGCAAGGCAGACAGGGCAAGGCCAGGTGAGTGATCCCAGGAAGGCTGGGAAGGCAGAGAATATTGAAAATTAATTCTCTGGCCTTCATACACCCATTACTGAAATAAGCCTCTTGCAGGACCCAGGATTTTAATGGTTCTCTGCTTGTTACTGTGTCAAAGTCACTGTGAATCATACCAACAATTGCCTGCTCTCCCTTCATGCAAGGGGAACGGTTCTAAACAATTAAGGGAGGGTGTCAGAATGAAGCAGTCTATGTGTAGACAGAACAGCTGTCCACTTGGGTCATTCTGCTCGATAGGGGGCTGGCTGCAGAGAGGAGGAGCTCAATCTGACGCTGTAGGCTCTGACAGCTCCGTCCTCACCAGCAGGCCCTCTAGACACCCTTTTCTCCACCCACGGTCTAGCTGGGAGCCAGTGGCAGCTTCTAGCTGGTTGGAGTTTGGGCTTGTGGGCCTTGGGGGTGGGGGAGAGCACACGAGCCCCACTAAGTGACAGATGTATCTTGCAAGGACAGAAGGCCACTGTTAACTCCCATTTCTGAAAGATCTGGTCAAGGCTCTGGGGAGAGAAGCCAGATTCAGTCCCTGGCCCAGAATCCTGCAGGCAGTAAAATGTCTTTGCCACCCACCAGCCTGTCCCTGGACTTCAGTGCTCAACAGCTTCCTGGGGGTCTCCCCTCCCCCACCCTCTGCCCGGTACATTGGCTTTCGCAGCAAAGGAGTTGCCGAATGTTCCTCCTGATGTGCCCAAAGTAAACAACCCTGTATCACCTTCAACCTCTGCCCCCTCAAGAGGATGGAGGCTGACAAGGGGCCCTGGTACCATTTTCCTAGGCTTAAATGACTTTAAGAAGTCACTCCCTATTAGTTTGCTCTGGTGAAGAAAAAAAAAATCTAGGCTCTTGGTATTCAGCTGTTGTGTTTCCTGTGTCGTGTTACCTGTGGGTCTCTACAGCTAAGTCTAGCTGCCCAGGTCAGACCTCAGCATCCAGCAGCTCGGACTAGCTTTTCAAGTCCAGAGCCTGGGTAGTAGTAAAAAAATGATGCCTGGAGTTTTTCCTCTGTTCAAAGCAAGATCTTTTCAGTGGGAGGAGAGCCAGGTCATCTGTGATGGCCCCTGACTAGATCACTCTCCCCAGCCTCTCAGCAAAATAGCCCCTCAGCCATTTTTGCCTTCTGGATACCTCCATCTAGATGATTAACTAAAGGGCTCAAAGTATGGGGTTCAGGGACCTGGATGTTAGGACTTAAAGGGGTGCTTTACAAGGCTGTTGGGTGTTATGAAATAGCCACTGACTGTCCCAAAATGATGGGAATATAGTTTTTACTTTTTAAAACAGGGAATTGGAAAATAACATTTGAATCATAAACTAGAGCAGGCAAACATTAAACTTCCATCTAATAATTATTTGACACTTATTTTGGTACTAAAAATAAATATTCTACACTCAAAAAACAAAAACCAGAAAAACGCCCAGGTGTGGTGGCACATGCCTTTAATCCCAGAACTTAGAAAGCAGAGGCAAGTGGATGTAAGTTCAAGACCAGCCTGGTCTACATAATGAGCATACTCTATACTCAGAAGCATTTAAAAACTATTACACCAGCTAGCATAATGCCTCACTCCTCGAATCACAGTACTTGGGAAGCTGAGGCAAGATGATTGCTATGAATATGAAGCTAGCCTGGGCTACATGAGGTTCAGGTCAGCCTGGTCTACAGAGTAAGACCTTGTCTCACCTCTCATCCCACTGCACCCCAGCCACCAACTCTGAACAAAAATTACAACCTTTGATGTCTGGAGGGATATCTATATTGAGTCATTTGATTCCGCCATCCCCCTACCCCCCACACACATACACACAGGGCATTTAAGCCCAAACCATCTCAACCTATCATCTGTGGCACTCTCAGGAAGGGAGGAAGGAGCTGCCCACTGGGCAGGACTCAACAGCTTGTTAGAAGGATTCTGATACAGGGAGTGAGTGAGGCTTCTTGGTGAAAGATAACTCATGGAGAGCAGATGGCCCAGAGCAGTCATGGAAGTATTCTAGGACTAACCTGCCCGTCCTGCTCATCCATCAACCAGCCTTCTGTTACCTACTCTCTCATCTGCTCTTTTACCCACTCACCTGTCCAGCGTTCATCTATCCCATCCATCCAATGGGTGCTTATGTGATAGAATCTTAGATGTTGCCAGGCCTGGGTCTAGTTGCTAAGATACAAGGATCAGTACGATAATACCTTCACAGAGCTCTCAGCTATTGAGATAGTAACAAAGTCAGTTACTATGCTGTGTGATGGCGTGGCAGAGGCTTTAACCTGGGCAAGAGTCTCAGCACCAAGGGGCCCCAGGAGAAGCAAGAGTTAAGCATGCCTGAAGGATATAGGTGGCATGCCAGAGGGAGGTGGGGAGGGATGTTACAGAGAGGAGGAACAACATGTTCTGAGATCTAGGGAAGAAGCATGATCCCAACACCATGCCCAACCCAACCTCATCTAGTTCTTACTCCACCTTCCTCCTTCCTGCTCCAGCCCAGCTTTCTCAAGCTTCAGTTCTTGCTGCCCCTTCCCTGTTGGTATTCCCCAGCCCAGAGTCAGGCTAATAGTATAGGCTGAGAAGACTGGTGAGGAGTTCTGGGCAAAGAAGGTTCCACTGAGCCCAGGGATGGAGGTGAATAGGGAGAAGGAGGAGCAGGGCTACAGCTCAGGAGCAGAAGGGTCAATGCCCATGCTGGACTCTAGACCACTGGACTCTCAGTGTGCCTGACATTAAAAGACCCTGAGATATGCTCACTGATGACAAGGGCATCCTGGCCGTTGTCTGGGGCAGCATACCATTCTAAGCTGGCCACTGCACTCACCATCACTTCTGCACCCTCTCATTCCCCTGCTTACTTGCATTAATGAATCTACCATTCCTGATGCCTGACCCGCTGGCCAGACAGTGAACTGAGAGCTTAGCCACATCCCGGTACTTAGACGTGTTAGTTAAGTGGATGAGAGAGTGTGTGATCAAGGCACTGCTAATATTCTACAGTGCTCTATGTATTTTGGTCAGAGCTTCATAAATAGCTCCTTTGCATGTCTGTAATTGTTCCACAAGATCCTTGTCTAACCAATCCCATCAATAAGGGAACTTTACGAACACGTTCCTTTTGTCCACATCACACTGATGTAGAGTTTCTATGACATCGATATTGGTCGGGAAGCTGGCTGACTGAATAGCTGGATAGACAGACAGATGGCTAGAGGGTTGGACAGGCAGATGTACTGATGGATATGCGAATGGATAGATGATAGATCTATAGATAGATAGATAGATAGATAGATAGATAGATAGATAGATAGATACATACATACATATAGAAAGGATGTATGGGTGAGTAAAGAATGGACAGATGGATGGATGGATGATGGATGTGAATGGAGGGATAGTTATGGATGGGTGTATGGATTAAAAGATGGATAGGTATATATGTGTGATGATATGGTATATATATCCGTATATAGACAGATAAATGTGTGAATGGAGGGATGGATAGGTATATATGATGAATGTTATATGGATGGTTGGATCATAAATGGATGAATTAATTGATTAGTGATTTGGACATGTGGATGTATGGTAGATTGGCTGACTCATAAGAGCATGCTTAGAGTCTCAGAACTGATCCCTTACAGGGAGGAGATTAGAAATCTTAGGGTGATGAGGATGGGAAAAAAGCCTAGAGACAAAAAGAAGTCTGCCCCTCTGGCCAGCTCAAACTCTTCCGATGTTAGGACCTCCACTACATGCTCTCCCTGGCTCAGAGCATTCCCTCCATGATGATAGTACAGGGAGGACCTATGGAATGTAGACACAGCATCTCCTGGAATTCACAAGTAGTTTTCCTGTGCCAGCGTTTGGCTATATGATCCTATGTCCCAAACCTATTTATACTAGATTTGAAAAGAGCAAGACTCAAATGCCCAATTCCAATAAAATATCAAACTAAAGAGACACAGATAAGCTGGACTAGGGTCTGAGGAAACAGCTTAAGAGGGTAAAGGGCTTACATAGCAAGTGTGAGGACCTGAGTTTGACTCCCTAGCTGTTCTGCATAGTTTCATGTCAACTTGACATAGCTAAAGTCATTTGAGAGGAGGGAACCTCAATTAAGAAAATGCCTCCATAAGATCGAGTTGTAGGCAGGCCTATAAAGGCAATTTCTTAATTAGTGATTGATGGAGAAGGGTCCAAGGCCATTGTGGGTGGTGCCACCCTGGGTTGATGGTCCTGGATTCTATAAGAAAGCAGACGGAGCACACCATGAGGAGCAAGCCAGTAAGAAACACTCCTCCATGGCCTCTGCATCAGTTCCTGCTTCCAGGTTCCTGCCCTGTTTTGAGTTCCCGTCCTGACTTCCTTTGATGGTGAACAATGATATGGAGGTGTAAGCCAAATAAATCCTTTCCTTCCCAACTTGCTTTTTGGTCATGGTGTTTCATCGCAGCAATAGAAACCCTAACTGAAATACCAACACACATGTAAAAAGTTGGGCTGGTGGAGGTGAATGTCTAAATCCAGCCCTGGGGATTTGATCCCAGAGGACTTGCTGGCTAGTCAGTCTAGTTGAAATGGTGAGCTCCAGGTTCAAGGAGAGACCCTGCCTCAAAGAGTGAGGTGGAAAAGCAGGTAAGGATGATATCCAGATGCCAATCTCTCTTCTCCACATATGCCACACACGGGAGCTCACCCATGTACACACATATATAGCACATACATTAAAAAAAAAAAAACCAATGTGTTGGACTAAATTTTACTAGCATACCTGAAGGAAAAGGAACCCTTAAAAAAAATAAAAGCTCAGAAGGCAGAATGAGGAGTTCCCAAGCTCAGACTCACACCCAAACTACATAAAGCAAAGCTTGATCCAATGATGAGAAATGGAGGTTTTCACAAGCCTCTAAGAGGAACTGGTAGACCACACGGAGAGGAATGAACACGGATAGAAAAGGTTTGAATGACATAATTGATAGGGTTATGAGGCAGAACCACACAGCCAACCTCTGCAAAGCACACATTATTTTCAAGGGCACCAGATGACTCAGACTTACCAGCGAAATAAGCAGAGAAAGGCTCTTAAAAAAGCCAACACCCATTCATGACTTTTAAAAAAAAACATATTTAGGATTTTATTTTTATTTCGTATGTACAGGTGTTTGCAGGTATGTCTGAGTACTGCTGAGTGCATTGCTCATGAAGGGAAGAAGAGGATGTCAGATCCTCTGGAACTGGAGATCCAGATGGTTGTGAGCCATCATGTGGGTGATGGGGTTCAAACCCCAGTCCTCTGGAAGAGTAGACAGTGCTCTTGACAGCTGAGCCATCTCTCTAGGTCCTATGACTTTTCTTAAAGTATCAAAATAGAAAGCTAAAGTAGCCTGTAGCCAAGTATTAAATTCTGATAGAGTTTTAAAAGATTATTTTAGCAAGAAAAAAACCAAGAATATTCTTTTTATGATGTAAAGTTTTTATTAGCATTTATCAGTTGTACAAAGTAATGCGTTTTGTGATGGCTTTGCAGTTCTGTGCTTTGATATTTACCCCCCAAATTAACCAATACAATAAGGCAAAATTAAGTGACAAACACAGACACAGTGATTGAAATGAAACAGGGTTGTAATCATTTGCAGACATCTTGTCTGTGTATAGAGAGAATACACAACAATTAAAACAAATAACAGAGTTTAGTTAAGTGATGGGATCTAAGATCAATACTCATTCATCAGTAGCACTCTTACTCATAAGCAGAAACCAATGGGAAACCCAATATAAAGGAAAATGCACTTACAACAATAAAAGCTATCCATGAATGAATCTACATAAGATATTTATGGAGGAAAACCACACCATTTTATCAAAGATTTAAAACACTATAGATCACAAGCTAAACTAGTGAGTGAAGAGAAAATTCGATTTCATTTAAAAAGCTGCCTTTCCGAGCAGTCTATAAATGTAATACTAAGCAAAGTCTGAGCAGGCTGTTTTCTGTGTAATGTGACACTAAAATGCGTATGAAGAGCAAGGGGCCAAAATATCAAATATGACTTTGAAGAGAAACATGGAAGGAGATAATAATAAGACAGTAAGACATCATAAAGTAACAGGAAAGTGTGCTTTCAGTGTGGTGTAGATAGACCAAACAGAACACGTATGGATTCCACAGATGAATCCTGTGTAGAGGTAAATGAGACCAAAACACAGATGGTGGTGGCTTCAACAGAGGAAAGCATTATTTGGCAAATATTTCCTGGACAATGGACCACCTTTCCCCACACCCACAGTGCAGGGGTCAAATCTAGGACTTTGCACATGGTAGGCAAGTGTCCTACCATTCTCTTCGCTCACAGTTTCGTTGGCATCAGCTCAAAGTCCCTGGATCTGTTGATTCTGGCTTGTGGAGAAAGAAAACATCTTGACAGCAGGAGCCTGTGGCAGAGGCTACTCACTTCATAATGGACAGGAAGCAGAGGCAGAGTAAGAAGGAGGAACCAGGGCAAGATCCCAGCGACTACTGCCTCATTAGGTCCCACCTCCCACAGTTCCTCTGCCTCTCAATAGTCTACTCAGATTTTGAGCTCATCAATGGATCAAGCCATTCATGAAGGCCAAGCCGCCCTGAGGGTCTAATCACTTTCCTTGGCTAGCAGTCAAGACCCCATGTTTGACTGTGTGGTCTTACACTCGCCCCACAGCCCTAAGGAGAGAAATGACTGTTGACACAAAATAGGAAGTAAAGCTATCATGAGAGACAGATGGAGAAATGGTTGATAGATAGATGCATTTGGTGTTAAAATTCAAACTTTACAACAAGAAATGCCAAGCGAGAAATAAGGAAACAGTAATAAAATAATAGGAATGCAATACTTACCATCAGCAAAACAAGGGCATCTAGACTGTATAATAAATGCAGATTCTTCTGAATCAGTACAGAATGCAAAAAGCTGAAGGAGTAGGTAGAAGACATTGGCAGGAACCCACTGGAGAGAGGGCCAGGGAGGTTGGTAAAGGCTCAGAAAGTCTCCATCTTGCTAGTTCTGGGGGAAATGCAAATTGAAAAAATCACCGAGGGAACAATTCACTCCCATTGGATTGGCAAGTGTGTAGGTTTGACAGTAGGAAGCGGCTAGGGGATGGGGAAAGCTTCATCTCGTCAAATATTTTGTCAGAGTGTAAACTACTTCAACCACTCTGCAGAGCAACTTGGCAATCTCAGATGGAAACATCATGCCCCTAGGCCCTGGCCACTCTGTGCCTAGGAATGGACCCTAGAGAAATTCTTCAGCAAGTCTACAAAGAAATGTGGATAGAACCAGTGTTGCCTCCTCATTTGAACAAAAACAACTAAAACAACCTGTTCCTTGACAGGAAAAGGGATTTTTAAAACCTATGCATTTTCTTATATGATAAAAGCATTTACAGGTATTAAAATGTGTGAACCAGAACTTTATGTATCAACTAGGCTAAGTCTTAAAACAACGATGCTGTTTGAAAAGAGTGAGTCTCAGGGACATGGTTCTGTTTCTGTAAGACGTAAACCCCCACACAAAAACTATTTGAGCACAGACGTTAAATAGACATCTAGATAGATAGATGGTAGATAGATATAGATAGATAGATAGAGAAAGATAGATAGATAGATAGATAGATAGATAGATAGATAGATAGATAGGCTGGATGATATACAGATGATAAATAGATGATGATAGATAATAGAATATAGATAGTTACAGATGACATAGACACAGACCTATAATGACCTGAGTAACCTCACACGACCAGGAGAGGCAAAGAAGAGAAATGAGAGTTGGCAGAGTTCAAATTCATCTATCACATTTTATTTTTTAAAAATGCAAGTCTGGGATTGTGGCTCAGTGGTAGAGTACTTACCTAGTATTCTATTTATGTGCCCCTGACTTTGATCCCTAACACTGAGAGAGGAGAGAGAGAGAGAGAGAGAGAGAGAGAGAGAGAGAGAGAGAGAGAGAGAGAGAGAAGGCAAAGAATCTTGAGAAAGCATTAAAATTTTATAGTTTAGAAAGTCATGTCGTGGCTTTGGTAGTGTCACGTTTTTCAGATATATATTTAAAATACTTGATAGTTAAAGATTTAAGAAATTTAAAAAAAAGAGAGAGCCAGGAAGATCTGAACACCTCTACAATGGTTTGTGGTGACTAATAGGGTCTAGGGTAGCATGGTGTCTTCAGTGGCAAAGAACGAAGCTTCCAGAGCTCACTGAGTCACACATGCCCCTTGATCGCTCCAGTCTCCAGTCCTGCATCTTACCACCATTATATACTGGAGGCTCCATGAGCCATCCCTGGGTGTCTCCTGATGCTCCCCATTTTGTTAGCAGGCAGGAGCAGCTGTCTCACATAGGAACAATGTGGGTAAGGTTTGTTTAGCTTGCCATTGTGAACAATAAACATAGAAAGTTGAGGGCACAGTGTAATGACTCCATGTAGCCACCACCCACCCACTCATGATGCAGTCGCCTCCATTGAACAGCCACAGACATGTCATCACTGAAGTAGTGAAAATTTTTTTACCAAATCCCAAAGGTAAGATCTAATTGTAACATATAACTGGATACCACCATTTGACAAATGAACAGTAATTTGAAATAGCATTGCTATGTTTGAATGTGACACACTCTCTCAGGGCTCCTGTGTTTGAACACGTGGTGACTCGTTGGCATTGCTGCTTTGGGAGTTTGTGGAACCTTGGAGACTTGGGGTATTTCTAGGTCACTAGGGACAGGCTTTGATGTGCTGTAATAGGTGACACCCACTTCCAGTTCCTGTCTGAGCTCTCTGCTTCCTGACCTATACAAAGATGGACAGACTAGCTGCCCAACTTTCCCACCGCCATGCCCAAAGCCACTCCCACCACCACGCCTCCCACCACAGACCGAAACTGGGAACCAAAGCAATCTCCCAGGGTCTGTCAGGCGTTTGCCATGGATTCCAGAGATCCTAGGGCCTGTGCAGATGCAGGCAGACTTTGTGGAGTCTTAGGAAGCACATAGTTACCTGGGACTTTCTCCTTTTGTATGATGGCCTTCACTGATGATCCTTATGTAAATTCATTAAATAATTAGTGTAACTGGAATCCTACGCCGAGAAGCCCCGGTCTGGAATGTCATAACTAAGTAAGTCCAGCTTCTCACCCTAGAAATCAAAAACTAATAGTGGAGCCGGGCAGTGGTGGCACACGCCATTAATCCCAGCACTTGGGAGGCAGAGGCAGGCGGATCTCTGTGAGTTCGAGGCCAGCCTGGTCTGCAGAGCGAGATCCAGGACAGGCACCAAAACTACACAGAGAAACCCTGTCTCGAAAACAAAAAACAAAACAAAACAAAAGTAATAGTGGAAAGATTTTAGTCTACAGTGCCATTGCAGGTTGGTATAGGTCACACATTTCTGCTCACATTCCTGGTTTCTGACAAAATAATTCCTACTGTAAAATAATAGAGAGAGAGAGAGAGAGAGAGAGAGAGAGAGAGAGAGAGAGAGAGAGAGA